>VDFB02317508.1:9849-47733 GCA_007258455.2 Sequoia sempervirens | reverse complement strand
CCTCACCTTGAACACCCTATGAAAATGGCTCATTTTATATTAAGGTTTGTGTGATGCAATTGATTGGCTACACATTCTCCCTCTCAACACTCTCCTTCACAATAGAAGGGATTGTGACTGCTGGATGTCTAGCCTACTTAGGAATCTCCTTATGTGGTCCTGGGAATAACATGCCCCATCCCTATCTTGCATATAGAGCCTTTGCCTCTACCTTAGAAATATTGCATGTCAAAATAATTTGAAATCTAATTAAGAAAAAAAATCATAATAGGATTTCCTCAAGGAATATTATAGGACCTCATTATTGTTGCATGTGGTATGGTAATAACCAATCCACCACCTATCCCAGTTGTTTTCTCTTATTCATTATTGTTGGTACCAATGAATAAAAAATTTCTTGGAACTTTTGTGTAAGGGTGCATTGATTCTTGGATCAATAAGAAATGGACATGAATTATATTTTAATTATTTTCTCTTTTACTTTTTTTAATCAATGAATGCAACATTTTTATCCTAGTCCAAACTCTAGGTGAGGTGGACCTCATCCCCAAAATGAACGTACACAAATAATCAGAACCCATGAGCATGGCAGCCCAACGAGGGCACAAAGCCCATGAGCACACCAACTTAGTGAGGGTTTAGAACACAACATAATCATGAACTCCCCTCTATAGCATTAAGTCTCAAGGCATGAATTCCAACATCATCAATACTAAGGTACAATCATGTGAGAAGATTATATCAACAAAGGCACAATGCATATGATCATAATGGCCCAAAAAAGGTTTGAACCTTGGTGGCATCAATAACAATGTCACACCTTAACCATTGCACTATAGGACGAACCCCAATTCTTTTCTCTTTTACTTGTTTATATAATAATTTTATAGAAATTGATTATTGTGCATTCATCCTATGATTGAACCACATATTTATTTGGCCACTAATGTAATCTATATGATAAATAATATATTCTAATAATATCACAAGAACTCTTCAATGTGAACTAGTAGCATAAGGATTTCAATATATCAATCAATATATATATATATAAAATATATATATTTATTGTTTTCAACACGACCTAATAAATTTTCTTGTGCCACAAGGAGGTCTATGAATATATGAAGTAGTTTCAAGAGGGTTAGGTTTTTCTTACTCTTTAGTAGGAATTCCCTCCACATGATTTGGTGAATCAGTGTTTGGGGGTGTTAAAGGATTTTTTAATTTTTGAAACCTAAAAAAGTGAATTAAAAATATATGGAGATAAATTTTATTTTCATTTAAAACACTAAAAAAGTTAAAACCTTACCTTCTCAACATCACACACATCATGGTGGAATCATGCTAGCTTGAGTCTACTCAAATAGTTTGCAAATACACTAATGTTTTTCCTTGCTTATGTTAGGGTGTTGGGAGAAACGGGGTCGGGCTCAAATGAGCTCGATCTTTGATTTTTTTTGTTTTTAACATAGACAAAGTATATACTCACATTATAATGGTGAGCACACACTTTGGCTCCGTAGTAAATGACCTAGGCACAAACAGTTTTGATACAATTCCATTTATTGAAATCATGCTAGATATTGCACTCTTTTTTCACTATGATGGACTGAAAGTGGTTGTGGCTAGTTTTTGGTCCCCCATCTTTATACACACCCTAAACTATACCCCAATTTGCATGAATTAAGCATAATTGGGTTGGCTCAACAACCCCATTTGCACCTGATTGAGATGAGCACTTGATTGGTTGAATATTATAATGCATCCAACGTGTAGTAGTTCAATGTAGTTGGGTCTAAGGGACTTTTAAGCCCCATTTTTCACCCCACAAAACTAATTCCTCGATTGGTTCACATGAGATGCACACTTTTAATTAAGGTGTTGAAAAAGAGGTTGATCTAGTTTAATCACCAATTTGTTGTAATAACAACATACTTAATCACTAACCTCATTCCTCAATCCAATTTAGTGACCCATTCCCCTAATAAAACCATGTTACACAACTCCAATCCCAATCCCCAACCATACCATTATAAAAGGGGATTTATTTAGTACAGACTTATGAAGAAGGATGTTTAACCACATTGTAAGGGGTTTGAGTTAGAGGGCTCTCTTTTGAATAAGATGAAACTTTTTATAGTCTTATCTTTGCAATATTTTTTATGAAATTGACTATCATGAAAGATAATATAAGGGAAATGCATAGTAAAATATAGAATCAAATGAGCCTTTCAAATAATTAATATTAAAACCTTCTTAATATTGTAAGGCATTCATAATAAAGATTCATGCTCAAATTTATATGAGACATGTTTAATATATATAAGGTCAATTATTACATCCACTTCTAGGTGTGGTGTAAACCAACGTACAATACAAGGTACATGTCTTCAATGAATTTGATGGAAGAGTAAACAATCACTTCAAATTGTATGTGGTAGTATCCAACAAATGAGGTTGGGTATGAGACTTGAGTGATTTTTGAAAATAAAAATCATATCTAATTTTCGTCCTACCATGCTTCAAATAAACAATGTGAAGGACAAACCATGAATAAATTTGATAAAAGAATAAACTATCACTCTCAATTATGAATGTGACATAAACTTATAAATAAAATTAGTTACAAATTATTAGTGAATTTAAAGAAAAGTGAAACAACACACCAAACTATAAATAAAATATACTAAAGAAATATAATTTTAAATGAATTTTACAGAAGAATTAGTACCATATACCCAATAATCAATATTAAGTACAAGCCTAAAGTACATAACCTCCCCCACCCCAAAAAAATACCCCTTAATCTTTGCATCTAAACTAAAGGCCAACAATAAAGAAATATATGTTAAAGTCTCTATGAGGTCACTTTTTATGGCGAGGATTTGGCAGTCAATTATAAAGTGTGGAAACAGGGCTTAAATTTGACCTTCGATCTTACCTGTCAACAAATTTTTTAATGACGGTTACCTATTTAAAGGTGCCCTTAAAACATTATGATATACCTTAGTGTAAGTAAAATTATATATAAGTCAAATATATATATCATTATAATTCTATATAAATTTTGATAGTCTATCCAAAATCTCTCCTTTCATCTGATACAATCTTCTTAAAATTTTGATTGTATTTTACGGCAAAAAACTCTAAATACGGTCATACGGCCATCAAATTTAAGCATTGTGTGGAATCTCTTTTCATGAACCACATTTGTGTGTCGTACGATAGTTAAGGGCTAGCACTAAAAAATTATGTAAAGTCAAACATCAGTGCCACTCAGCTTTGCAATAGTTTAGCGATCATATCGCTCATTCCCTAACATTGGTCGAAAATTATTGTTTTTTCAGGGTGATGTTTAGCAGAAAATTTCTTGCGGATTGTCCCTTAATGAGGCAAGAAGGGGTGTATGTCTCTCCAAAACATAATTTCAAGAGGAGGATGGCAGCGGCAATGCCAAGGCTGCAGGTGACAGCAAGGAGTGCAGGGGCCGCAAAGACCATAGAAGCCTCGGGGGTCTCTCAAGTGGATTTTTAACGATCGAAGATCACCTCTGATAGATTCTTTCATGAATGCAAGTTCCGACACGGCCGACATTCATTCAGCTTTGATGCTCCATCATGACAAAGAGAATTATCTTAGAATCCAAGTTATTTTTTATTGTTTCCAATAATCTATCTTGAAATGAGAAAGAGTATATTTATAATTATACAGATCCTATTTCTCCTTTATTTTCTGTATGGGTTTACGTGAATACTCTAAACAGGGGATTCTTTTCACGCCACCATTTTTCAAAATGTGAATTCTTTTTGCTTCTTTTATGAGGATTTGTGAAACGAGGATGGGTTATTAGTGCATGTGTATGCCAAGGTTGGGTATTTAGAAGATATGGGCATGTTATGGGAAGATACTTTTGAAGCACTCCACCCCCAACCTGCCAGGGGAAATTTAGAAAAACAAGAAGACTCCTTATATTTCTCTCTATTGTGCAGGGCTTCAATGATTAGATATCCAAGATAACTGGCTGTGATGTGCAGGGACTTGTGAGGAGTCTTTGTGGACTCAATTATGAATTTGACCGGTGACAGTCTATATGGAATCAATCAGGAGTTTTAGACGAATTCTTTTCATAGAGAGTGCTTTTAATGAATACATTTTGTCTATGTGCTAAAAGTCATGTTGATTATCATTCAAATTTTTGAGTGCCTTGAGCTCTAGGCATGGTTAGAAAACAGGGCTTTTTTTTTTTCATTCTGTCCCTAAGATGACTATAGCCATTTTGGTGGAAATCATATTTTTCATTATGATTTGTTGATATACTCTATAGATCTTGGAGCCCTTTATGACAATTGGGCCATGAATTCATGTCATTTTATTAATAAAACTATGTTTACTTTCCATAAATTTGGCATTGTTGTTTTGAGGTGCTTTTTTGTCTGGAAATATTTACCTTTACCTTTACATTTATCTATTTATGTGCTTGTGTTTCTATAGGAGTCAGCCTGAAGTAAAGCTATAGCTGACATCTAAGTCCTTCGGTTGTATCCTATTTGTGGCACGCTCTTAGAAATGTGCAGGTATAAACTTCATAGATTCATATGACTATAACTTAACCATTTTTGCTCATGTTATCATGCCTAGGTTCCATTTCTAAGTTGATTCAAGGTCTCTTATTGGTCAATTATTTACCTAGCCATTGGTATCCATTTCTTATGTTTTTGCATGGATTTTCCTGTCTGTGATGCATATATCTCCTATAGAGTTATACCTTTGGCAAATTACTAATTATTTTCTTATGGGTAGTTTTATGCTAATGAGCTTTGTGTTTTGCTACTAGGAGTCCAAAACTTGATGGGTTGCATCGATAAACAACAAAATAAAGAAGATTTTGAAGAAGTGGTTTTTCATATCTACAAGAGGGTTGGTTGACATATTGAGTGGTGAAAACTTTAGGTGAAGCTCACACATTTGAGATCTACAACAAGTGTCTGGCTTACAAGTGATATATAGGAAAACTTCTCAATATTTCTATTAGAGCCCATTTTATAGTCATTTTTCGGTTTAATGGCATTTCTAGATCATAGTGCAATCCTGTTCTTACTGACCCCCCTTGGAAAAAGGGAGTAGACTTCACACTTGAAAGCATTCACAATATAAAGAAAGCTTTGCCTAAGATTTGAGAGGAAAATGAGGACTTTGAAAATGTCGAGCGCTTAGGAAGGAGTTACTAAAATTGTTGTAAATGCATAAAATATCTCATTGTTGAGAATGGATCACTATCATTTAGGGTTTTTGTCTTCCTATTAGAGGACCATCTTTCTCATTTCTATGATCTTGAATTGTATAAAATATTTGGGGATGACAACCCTTCCATGTAGCATAGACTTTTACATCTAATATATGTAAAGTTGATGTTATCAATAGATAAAATTTTCATGTACAAAATTTTATCCTCTTAAAAAATAGAACAAATATGTTTTTCCCAATCTACTTTATGTTCTATATCAACATCTAAAACAATATGAAACCATGGGTGAAAAAATAGAGATAGTCTCAATGTCATGCACTAGTATCTAAAGTATTACGGAGAAATTGAAATTCTAAAATGTTGGATTCACAAGATAGCTCAGTATTTTTTAATTTTATGCATCATCCTCAAAATATAAAAATATGCACTCAAAACATACCTAGATGGTTATAAATCACCTAAAGTATTAATAAGATGTGTATACTTTAACACAAAGTCTATGTAATAGGTAGGCAATAACATTTGTATTATTGACAAAAGATGTACCACAATTTTTTTGGGTTCATCTACCAAATTAATATCATCATCATATGAACAAGGGGTACATCTTTAGACTATAGTGACAACACACTATCCCTTGTTAGTTATTTCTAGAAATCTTACATTCTAATGAACAAAAAAATGACACTGTGCTTTCTAATAGGGAAATAACTAATAGGGGACAGTGTGTTTTCGAACATTATTTGTAGTGTTGGAAAACACATTGTCCCTCGTGGAAATAATTGACAAGGGACGGTGTGTTTTCCAACACTACAAATAATGTTGGAAAACACACTATCCCCTATTAGTTATTTCCAATTAGTTATTTCCCTGTTGGAAAACACGCTGTCATTTTTTTGTTCCTTGTTGGAAAACACACTGTCCCCAACAGGGAACAAAAAAAATGACAATGTGTTTTCCAACAGGGAAATAGCTAATTGGAAATAACTAACAGGGGACAATGTGTTTTCCAATATTATTTGTAGTGTTGGAAAACATACTGTCCCTTGTCAATTATTTCCACAAGGGATAGTGTGCTTTCCAACACTGCAAATAATATTGGAAAACACACTGTCCTTTGTTGGAAAACATACAGTGTCATTTTTTTGTTCCCTGTTGGGAAACATATAGTGTCATTTTTTTCTTCCTTGTTGGGAAACACACTATCCCCTGTTATTTATTTTCAATGTTGGAAAACATACTATCCCCTGCTAGTTATTTCTAGACATCTTACATTCTAATGATGTCCCCTATCCACTTTTCCTACATAGGGGACAGTGAGTTTTCCAACACTGCAAACAATGTGAGCATTTTTTTGTTCAAATCATATTTCCAATGTTGGAAAACACACTGTCCCATGTTAGTTATTTCTAGACATCTTGCATTCTAATGATGTCCTCTGTACACTTTTCCTACATAGGGGACAGTGTGTTTTCTAACACTACAAACAATGTGAACATTTTTCCTACATAGGGGACAATGTTTTTTCCAACACTACAAATTCATAAGGAAATAATTGACAACAGACAGTGTGTTTTCCAACACTGCAAATAATGTGAGCATTTTTTGTTCCTTGTTGGAAAATACACTGTCCCCTGTTAGTTATTTCCAATGTTCTGAAATTTGAAGGTGGAATTCATTACATAACTGACAAGGGATAGTGTGTTTTCCAACAATGCAAATTCATAAGGAAATAATTGACAAGGGATAGTGTGTTTTCCAACACTACAAATAATGTGAGCAGTTTTTTGTTCCAATCATGTCAAGAAAGTGAAAAGCACACTGTCCCCTGTCAAGGGATAGTTCTAAATGTCATTTTTACTGTAACCAAAGAGTTGTTCTAAAATTTGAAGGTGGACTTCATTACATAACTGACAAGTGACGGTGTGTTTTCCAACATTGCAAATTCATAAGGAAATTATTGTCAAGGGATAGTGTATTTTCCAAAACTGCAAATATGTGAGCATTTTTTTGTTTAGATCAAATGAAGAAAGAGAAATTCTAGTTTTATTGTACCAAATAGTAGTATATGGAGAGTGAGAGACAGAGAGACCTAAGAATAACATGGAGAGTGAGAGACAAAGAGACCTAAGATGAACATGGACAGTGAGAGATAGTGAGACCTGAGAGGGAGAGAGATAAAGACCTGAGAGGGAGATGGAGAGTGAGAGAGAGACCTAAGACAAAGATGGAGAGTGAGAGATAGAGACCTAAGAGGGAGAGAGAGAAAGACCTGAGAGAGAGATGGAGAGTGAGAGAGAGACTTGAGAGAGAGATAGGAAGCAGTCCTAGGGTGGGAGGGATAGGAGGGAGAGAAAAAGGGAAGGAGAGATTGTGGCTTATGTAATAAGAGATTGTTGTATTTGGCATTTAGTATAACATTTTCTTCATTCTTAGATGCATATTAGCCTAAAATAAGGGAGACATGGAGAGGTAGGTAGAGAGAGGTAAGGTTCAAGGAATATAGGGAGAGGTAGGTAGAGAGAGTGAGGAAAAGATGCAACAATTTTTTTCCCTAATCTCCATTTCTCTTACTTGTTAACACCCCCTACTATTCATTGTCATGATCTTCTAACATTTTTTCATATCTTTTACTAGAATCTTTAGATCAACTGCTCCCTCATCAACCCTTAGGATAGAAACATCCCTTTCTTGGATAGATTTTTCAATGTCTTGAATACTTGTATGTAGCTTTGTAACCACTTTTTTCTCAAATTTGAGAGTTTCTTTATGATTAGAGAATGTAGATGTTTCTTTTAACAAGTTCTTTACAAGACTTGTCTACCTTTATAGATAATCCCTTCATGTCTCCACCCAACCGATTCTCTTTGTTTGCACTTAGATCTGATTTTTCATTTTCCTTGTTACCTATTTCCAATTGTATTTGTTCCATGGAATTCTTAAGTTCAAGAATCTTTGAGTTCATTTGTTCAAATCCACTTATAACATCATCTCTTACATTCTTTACTTGCACAAATTCATATGGAATACAAAACCTCTTAACTTTATCCACTTCTACATTGCCATTTTCTCATTGCACATACTACACATGTACCTTCCTCAACTTCTCAAGAGTGGTAAGAATCTCTTTAGTCAATACACTATCTATCTCATTCACTTTGGTCTACTTCTTCAGATTCCTTTTCCATTTCAACTTCTCAAGAGAAGAAAGAATCTCTTAAGTCAATACATCATGTGTTATCATTCTTCCAAACCATTTGTCACCATCCCCCTCCATTATACTAGCTCAAAAATATTATCCCTATCCCTTTCCAAAAACATTATCCCTATCCCTCCTTGAAGCTATAAATCCAATTTGGGTGCCTATGTTGGTGTAATTAACTATTTAATTACATCTTCATAAGTTTACTTAGGCTTTTAATTTAGTGCTAGGTTGTATTTTCTTATCCTTATCTAATTGAGCTAACTTGTAGCTCAAGTTAGGTTTAGGGTTGTGTATGCTTGCCTTTTATAAGCAAGCCTTATCTTGTACATTTGTAATCAATTCAATTATGAATCAATCTTGCATATTAATAGCAAGCATTCTTGCCATTATCTCTCTCTAGTGGAAGTATTTTAGTCTAGCAACTGATTCCTGGTTTTCTAACATGGTATCAAAGCTTCCAGGGTTGCGGACTCCTTCTCGGATCTGAGGGTTTTATTTTTTGGCTTGAAGATTTTTGCTGGGTGTAGATTCAGGTTTCAATAACCTCACAGTTGAGATCAAAAGGCTCCGCAGATGAATTTTGACTATAAATTCGTGCATTTTGAGTAAAGTTGTTTTTGAGGAAAATTTTGTTTGCTGGAACAACCTTCTCAGCGGTACAATCTTTCTTATTTTTGCAAAAAAATATTTTGTTAAATATTTTCAACGATAAAATATTCATAAATTTTTGAGGCAAAAATTGTTTTATCAGGCAAAATATTTATGGCAATATTTGGGGATTTATTTCAAGTCTGGGAAAAATATTTATTAAAGTCAACAGGTACTCAGATCCGTTGATTGATCTATGGTCAGTACCATTATTGGCATCTTTTTTCGCTGGCCCTTCCATCGGTCATATCCAGTTGTGTACCCTCCTATCCATTCAACAGTCTCTCCATTATTTTGGGATTGGCATATTCCATTGGAATTTATCAGAGGGTTTATATAATCCGTGGCTACATTCATTATTGCTTGGTCATTGTACCATCAACTGGTGTCCACTGGCTCAACTAGTACCTGATGTCCTTGGCTGCATCGGTATTTAAGTCATACATATTGGCCGAATTTGTACATAACTTGGTTATCACCACTCTTCAATCTCTAGCTGAGGTCGTTGTCTTTTCATTGTATCGGCCTATCAAAAGTACGCAGGCTTAGGCCATTGGTCATTGGTTCTTCCATCAAAAATTTCCATCTGTACTTGGCATACGTCAATCTATAGGGTACGTGAATTTATTTGGTCACAGGGCTTGTCGGCTACATTCATGTTTTGTGGTTAATCTGCTAGTCCCGTCCCATCGGCGTTGACAAAATTCCATCAGCATTCAATGGGTTCGCAGATACGAACACTCCACATGGACAGTCCTTTCATTGGCATCATTCATACCCTCTGATAGCATACATCCATCTTTAGATTTGTATTGGTGGTGTTGTGTTTTCTTCCTGCCGACGGTACGATCGCAGGTCAGAGAGCATTCATTTCTCCATTGGCGGTTTGCATGATTTTTTCTCATCGGCTGATCAAGATTTTTTGCATGGCAATATTTCCCCATTATCGGTTAGTTTTTTCTCAAAAAGAGGGCAAGATTTTTTTGTAAAAAATGCTTTCTATTTTAAAAAAAAAAACTAACGAGTTTTTTGGAGATTCTTAAAAGATCTTCTAAAACTTATTTATTTCCAAATAAAGAGGGAAAAGGCAATGGCCATTCAGCCCCAGATATTTTGCAGTGATTTTTCTCTCCAAAGTTGCGACAAAGGAGTTGCTTTCTGATTTTGTGCAGGAATTTGTTCTTCTTCTCTCATCATGGATTTTCCAAAAGTTGTACTTCTAACTCCATTTAATTATCATGAGTGGAAATCTCAGATGGAGTTGCTACTATTAAAGTTGAAGCTGCAATGAATCACTTTTGGTGAAGATCCAGAACCACATGGAGCAAAAGAGAAAAGAAAATGGTTTGATAGAAGAGATGAAGCCCTCGGAAATCTTCTTATGTCCATTTCTCCAGATCTTCGATATCATGTTGAGTCTTGCACACATCCTCATGAAGTTTGGACTACTTTAGAGAGCCTCTTTGGTAAGCCAGACAAGCTAAGGAAATTTAAGTTGGAAAATGAACTAATGGGTCTTAATCCTTCAGATTTTGACAATATTCAAGACTTTTTCTCTAAGCTCAACTCTCTCAGATTGTAGTTATCAAAATGTGGGGTTGTTAAAGAGGATGAATAGATGATACTTTCTATTTTTGCAAAGCTTGGTTCTTCATATTCTATGTTTGTTTGTACTTTCTATGCTACAATGGATGCTCTTGGTGATACATATAAAATTCCTTCTCTTGATGAATTTTCTGCACAACTCACAAGGGAACAAGTAGAGATGATGCACATGGATACATTGAAGTGTTCAACATCTCAAGCTCTTATTGAAAATGATACAAAGGCTTCAAGTGGCAAAGGAAAGAAGCACAAAAAGGAAACCAAGTCAAATGAGCAAGGTAAAGATTCTCCTTCACATGGCACTCCTGAATCCTCATCCTCTTCAAAAGAGGAATCATCAAAAAAGAAGAAGTCCAAATGTGCATATTGCAAAAGGTTAGGACATGATGAGCATAGATGTTATAATAAGAAGATTGATGAACTCACACACCTTCTTCAAAAGAATAACATTCAACTGCCCTCATCAATGTCTTCTACTTCTTCTTCACCATCACATTCGGCAGCTCCATCATCATCACAGTCAGAGAACACAACATCCACTTCTAGGCTACATAATATGAAAGGGCATGCACTCTTGGCCTCTACAAGTCCTAATTCTCAAGGATGGCTTCTTGATTCAGGGAATCTCATCATATGGCATCTTCACAGGAAATGTTCTCTTCTTTTGAGCCTTGTAATTCACCTCACATTCTGATGGGTAACAATACATTCATGAAGGTAAGTGGGAAGGGTTCTATTGGTATTGGGGAAGGGACTTTCAATGATGTGCTTTGTGTTTCTTCTTTGACCACTAATATCCTTTCTATTTATCAAATTACTCATGGGGGTCAAGGTAAAACAGTTGAGTTCACTCCTGATAGGGTGTATATAAGGGACTTGGAGACTAGGGATATTGTTGCAATCGGGATGGTTGATCATTCATCTCGAGTATATTATTTTTCACATTTTTCTTCAAAAGCTAATAATGTTCCTTTGATTGCATCACACACTCCATTGAGTGTGACCCATATTAGTGAGGAGAAGTTTGGTCATCCACACCTTGGTATTCTAGAGACCTATGCTGAGCTTCCTACACCTCCACCTCCTACTTCTTCAGCCATTGTTGCTTCTGTTTAGCAGGATAATCATAGTTTTTCAGATCTTTCTTTGTGGGATGATTATTTGACAGGGATTTCTACCTTGTTCCTAGAGTCTCATACTACAGATTTGGAGGACACAAGTTTGAGGGGATTTCTCTCCTCTTTGATGACAGTTTCAGCACAACTGTTACACCATCTTCTTTGTCTTTGGATAGTGATATTCACGAGTCTCCTCCATCACTTGATTTGTCATGTTTCTTGGTTGAGTTTGACCATGATTAGGTTGTGTCTCATTCAAGCTTGGAGGATCCTACTTAGTTTTCAGAGGCATACATGTTGAGCGTTCATTCTTCCTCTTTTCAGTTGGATATGGAGTGGCTTCTTCATCAGCTTATGGATTTTTTTCTTCCTAAGGGGAGATGTGTTGCTTGCAGACATTGGGTCATCTTTTCTTTTTAGGCATTCTTCATTGGCTTTGGAGCTTCTTCAACATGTAGGGGATATCTTATCTCACTACTTCCCTCTTATGGGGGGGTCATTTATTGTATATTCATGATGGATGTAGTACTTGGGGGGTATCATTGAGTCCTCCATACATCATGTTTACATTCGTCATGCTTGTTTTTCTTGTTTTCTCTCTTTTGGAGAGGTGTTTTCTTCCCATTGGGTTTTCCCCTTTTCTCTGCTTTATGAGAGATTGAATTTCATTTGCATCTATAAATGGGTACCTAACATGGCCTAGTTGCTGGGACCCATAGTAGTTTGCATTATAATCTTCTCCATAAGTTGCACTTATGGGGGGGTGTTGGTGTAATTAACTATTTAATTACATCTTCATAAGTTTACTTAGGCTTTTAATTAAGTGCTAGGTTGTATTTTCTTATCCTTATCTAATTGAGCTAACTTGTAGCTCAAGTTAGGTTTAGGGTTGTGTATGCTTGCCTTTTATAAGCAAGCCTTATCTTGTACATTTGTAATCAATTCAATTGTGAATCAATCTTGCATATTGATAGCAAGCATTCTCGCCATTATCTCTCTTTGGTGGAAGTATTTTGGTCTAGCAACTGATTCCTGGTTTAATAGCCTATGTCCCTCTGATCGATGAAATGAAAACGTTGATCTGCTCTCGACGGATGACTTTGTTTGAGATTTTGAGTCGGTTTTTTTTCGATGATTGATGGATCCTGATCCTCTTTATCGACCTAACGATGGTCGAGACCCGATGATTCTTTAGATCTACTTAATCTTTATTAATTACACCATGAACCCGGTTTTCCGCATTACTTTCGATCTCGAGTAATTTATTTTAAACTTCCTTATCCATGTTCTTTAAACACATTTAATATTAATTACGATGATTGCATCAATTACATGGTAAAAAAGATCCTTCTTCAATTATTTAATTAATCAATTATAATGTAAATATGAATAACATTAATCATTTATAGTTTCATCAGTTCATTATTCAATTTATTCAATTAATCATTTATAATAAAAATATGGACAACATTGGTAAAAAAAATGTATTAACTAAAAGTCCATATTGAACTTAAGAATTCCATGGAATAAATACATTCCTCTATACTTCACTATATCACTCATCTCTCACCATCCCTCCTAACCTTCCTCTTCCCATAGGTGGAGAGAGGTATAGAGGGATAGGGGGAGGGAGAGACATGGAGAGGTAGGTAAAGAGAGGTGGTTTTGAAGGAATAGATGGATAGGTAGGTAGAGAGAGTGATGGGAGATAGGGAAAGTAGAGAGGGAAGAGGAGATAGAAGTAGATAGAGGGGGGAAGTTGGGAAGGACAAAGAGGTAGGTAGAAAGAGAGGTGCGTGGGATGGATTGGAGGAATGAAGAGGGAGGGTGGAGGAGAGTGGAAGGTGGAGAGGGAAAGGGGGAATGGAAACCATGAATGGAAGAGAGAAAGGGTGGAAGAGATATCTCAGAGGGGGGGGATAACTGGAATCTCCCCAAATAAAGAATAGGGGTTGGTTTACACTTATTTTGAGGAAGGAATTCTCATTTATTTTTGTTTCCACCATATCAAGGGGTTCAACCAAACTTATAGGTTTGATTGAACACTATTATATGTTTTATCGAACCTATAAGTTTGGTCGAACCCCTTGTTCAACTAAACTACTCAACGACCCAATAAAATAAACATATTTTATAGGGTTCGGTCAAACTTGGGTTTGACCAAACCCCTTGAATTATGGAAAAAAGAAGAAGAAGTCACTTTCACACACACTTCACATGACTATTTGTAAAGTAGTGAACATGAACAGAGGAGGACGGTGAATGTGAAAAGCAAAGGAAGTGAACCCAAGGGAAAAATGTGCACCACATTTCTAATTTCATCAACCTCTTGACCAAGCCATAGTGAGCAACAGGTTGGTGATTGAAATTGTGTTTCAAATTGAATTTATTTTTAAAAAAAATTATACCCTAAATGGAATGAAATGGTAATTTATAGTAGATTTAAAATTAAGTTTGTTGAAAGTGAAATTGCATTTGCTTGAAATTTTCTAAAGCCTTTCAAGAACAAAAAACTTAATTTCTATTATGCTTTGATAATTGTTCATACTGTGTTTTAAAGCTCCAATTTTGGCACAGGTGGGGAGTGTCGAATTTGACTTTACAGTCCAGTTGTTTGAAAGATTTTGCATACCCATTTAAAAAAAAATTCAAAAAATTAACGTTCCTTGTCTATGCTTCCACATTTTGCATACATTTGTACCAAGGCACTGCCAATTGCATTTTCTTGAATGTTTCTAAAGGCTTTACTTTGTTAAAAATTTTGTTTGAGTGCATTATATCAACAGTTCATATGTGCCTTTGCACATTTTTTCTGCATATTGCTCAATAAAATTTTGCAATTGCAACTAAGCAACATTCCTGTAAAACTTTGATGATACAAGGATTGATGTCCATACTCCCATCCAAAAGCTCCCATTTTGGCACAAGTAGAGGAAGAAGAATACACTTGTAACCTATACTTGAGAGCATTAAAAATTTGAAATTAAACATAAAGAATAATAGGATATATATATATATACTCTTTCAAATCAGCATTGAATATTAGAGGATGAACTACATATTAGGATTTTTTTTTAATATAAATAAGGTAAAACTTATTCCTTTGAGTAGATGAATAAACTCTATTAATATTTAATAGTAAGGTTGTAAATGAAAAATTATTGTGGTTACAAGATAAAAGAAAATAATACTAATAGGTAATATTTATATTAAGGAATGTCATCTCCAATAACATACTTAACACTAATAATTGGGTTATAATCACATTATGTATCATAAATACAAATATTAACATTGATGAAAATATTATATTATGGATAATAATTATAATAAAACATAATAAATTGAAACTTATTTCATATGAACATGCAAGGGAAATGTTAGTATGTATTATAAATAGTAATATTATTATTTAGAGTAAATTTTAATATTGCAATAATAGTATTTACCATTAATGTTATGAAATGATAATAATGTTGTTATATATTAGTAATATAAGCGTTGCAAGTGTTATTATCCAATATATAGTGCCCAATGTATAACAAACAAAACCATTCGCATTAAGAGAAAGTGCTAATAAAAATTTCTTTTATTGTTGGTTTTAGGGCATGACCTTGGAGAACCAAATATTAATGTTGTTAAACATTAAAAATTGTCAATTTTGGAACAAATGACAATACCATTAATTGGATTAAATGCTATTTTATAGTTTAAATTTATATTTTAATTTTAGGGTAAATACTTTTAGTTGAATTTATGAATTAGAAATAGAAATTTTGAAAGGGCCCCACCCTTTTACAAAGACCAATAAAGAAACAAAAATGATCAATCATATTGGCATGGAACAACAACAAGAAAAATATAGTTGTAAGTTAGAAAAATAACATCCAATTAGAAATAATCCACCAATAGTGGAAATGTATCTAATAAAGAGGGTCATTTTCCCAAAAACATTAGTAGATCTATCATTTCACAACTTGAATCCAAAATTATTCAAGGAACTATATCTTATTGTCAACCTTATCCTTTTCCATGAATGAACATAGTTGAGGTTTTTAATGGAGTTTCCATCTTTAGTTTCCAAACTTGAGACCAAAGGGAATAAAGGGTTCAGGTATAATCTTCTAAACTTGAACATTCTTCATATTTTTAAATTATTATCTAAGAAATACGAACAGCTGAATGTTGCAATTCAAGAGAATGGTAGAGGAAATGAACTCCAACTAATCCATCTGTAACATGATTCTTGTTTGTACCAATCTCCTCTAATTTTCTCTTGACAAGACCTTCTAAATTAGTCATGTCTACAAGAGGACCAACCACCCCTTGATTATGCTCAAAGGGAGCCTCAACAAAATCCTAAGGTAAACAAGGCTCCATCTCATCCTTATACATTTTGTTGAACCTTGCCTTCCTCTAAAATTCCTAAACCTATAAAATACATAGCTATCTACACATGACAACATGGTGAAAACACAAGAAAATCCTATAGCATGACATGTTGAACCCAAATAACCAAATTCAAAAATAATTTAATCTATAAGTATAAATAGTTTGATAGTAAAAACTTTATACATATTTAAAATATGATAAATGTGTGATTATTTTTCTTTCCAATCTATAAATTTTTGATGTGCTTGGCTATATAATTGAGATGATTCACTCATTTAATGTAATGATAAAAATTTAGTATGTACATGAAAGAAATGTTTTCAAGACATCAAGCTACCATTCTACATAACTCTCACATGGAAATAAGAATATTATTTTATTTTAACTAAAGAAATTGTGTGTACTCTATCTTGAAAATTACTAATTAATTTTGAATTATATACTTATAATTTAAAATAAAAGCATCCTTTGTAACATGGAATAGATAGGTTAATTAATGAAATAAAATAAGTTTTTATATTAAGAAAAAATTACAAATATATGGAACTCATACATTGAGAAATTGACTAAGATGTAACTTTGTATGAGAATTAAGATGCTTGAATAATTTATATACCAAGTTCTTTCAATAATTAACATTAAAAATTAATACTTGGCTCATATTGTATACCCACCTCCCAATGGTCTTGGAATGGATGCATTTAGATGGAGAAGCATTTCAAAAGGCTCATGGTACTTGTGGACCCCTCAAAGGAATGATATAGAACACATGAAATTTATTTATGAAATTTGGTCTTAAGTTGTTGGCTTCTAGTATGAATGTTATCTATAAGGTGGAATTCTTAGTTGAGACTCTCAATCTTCCATTGTTGGTTTCTAGTGTGATTATACAATATGAGCCAAGTATTAATTTATAATGTTAATTATTGAAAGAAGGTTTTGTTTCATAAGAAGAGGTATGCTGACATATTCCAAGGCATGTTATTATCCACAATTCATGAAAATTCATCACATCTCTACCAAGCTCTAAACAGATACAAATATGCCATTTCCATGGAGGAGATTGATGATTTAAAAAGAAAATATCATGCCATTTCTTTCTTGAGAAGTCATGTTTGCATTCATTATTTGCAACTTCCATCTTCATCCAAAAAGAAATTCGGTTATCATTATGTGCTTGATATTAACAAATAAAAACCTTGTTTTGAACATGATCGCCAACACAAAGGTAAATGAGTGGAAACAAAAGAAAGCTCGATTAATGTTTTTCAACATGTTGGTGGAAAATATGCATCTTTTTAAAAGTGGCTTCCGAGCTTATCAGTCTTATGTTTAGTAAGGTTTTGTAATCTGTAGTGTTATGTATTCGGGTCATGAGTATATCTAGTATGATTTCTTCTTTTGGGTATTTTGGGTGCATAAGATAATGTGCATATGTACTGATGTATTCAACCAATGTTCTTATGTAACATTGTAATAAGACAATTGGTCATTTGTGTTGGGACCTCACTGGTCTTTTTGATATTTTGTAAAATTTGTTACTTGGATTGCAAATGGGGGTTTTCTTGCTTGTTCTTTCCTGCCAATATGTCCACCTGAACCAGCTATATGTAAAATAGTATATATAAATAAAATTATAAGTGGTCTCCCACTTTTACTTAAAAAAAAAAAGTTCTTGTAAATGTCCACATCTTTTTCCTTGACACAGTTGCTATGTTTCCTACAACAAGATTTTCTTTTATGCAAGGTCCCACTCACTCCAAGATTAGTACAAAAAGACTATACCTGTAACACCAAGAATGTAAGATGGCCAAGGCTTAATACCAAATGAAAGAAAGTAGTGGTGTAAAAATATTCCTACACTAGTAAATGGGATATTATATACTCAAGCACTAACAATATCTACAAGCCAAACATATGAATCATGTGATATTATATACTCAAGTACTAATAAATGGGATGTTTTGAAACTATACATTAAAAGTGGTTTATTGAAACCATGAGTGAAAATAATTCAACCAAAAATTTTGTATTCCACTTTGATATATTCAAACCCATTAAAAGATTTCTTATGATTTTTCATAATGTTGGTCAATACTTTACTATAAATATTCTATAGTCATGCTCTTAAATGTCATAAGAATATGTCATAAGAGGGTTTCATCTTATAAAGCTATAATGATATTATATGCTCTTAGAACATCTTAGACACCTCCCAAAGCATTTAACAAATGACAAATAACTACCAACACAAAGTGAGATGCCTCATTTCCTAATATAAGGACAAAATAATAAATCAAAATATTAGGATGCAAGGTTGATCCACGTTTCCCAATACTTGGCTAAGTTTACCATCTATTGAGGAGTGGATCCCAACAACAATTGTGCTTAGTGCTTACTAATAATACAAGGAATACCTATTCATTTTTTCTTAATTGTATGCCTAATGACTCCTCATCTCAAGTTAAATTATAGGAATGGATTTTTATGCCCTCCCTATGACTAAATGGATACAAGGAGGTGAATATGATATGGTGGAAAAAACCAATATACAAGTTGGTTTAGTTCTCATAAAATCTGTAAAAAGTAATTGAATTCCTACATCCTAACTAGAAATACCATCAAGGGTTTAGATCCCATTTTAGACAAAAAATATTCTTATACTCATCACTAGTTCACTTGGACCAACTAAAGAGATGGTGAACTAAGGGAAAATTAGTTGTATTGATAGATTTCACTTATTTATTTCTCTTTACATTGTCCTCTCTCCACAAAACACCCTTATTTAAGTAGATTTTATTAAACCTATCTCACATATCACCTCCCAATTCTTTAAACTTTTCAAACTTCTTATTCCTCATACCTAATAATCTATCCTTCAAGCTCAACACTTCCCACCTCAATCAAATTGATCACCTTGCTTCCCTAATATCCCTTTGGTTGATGTTCCTAGACCTCATCAAAATGGTAAGTGGATACAATTGTGGAATGATGTGATTAAATCTATTGCACTACCTTACTATGATCTTACAATAAGAATATGGCTAGAAAGAGATCTAGAATGGAAAAAAAATATGGATCCAAATAGAAAAAAAAAACTTGTTTTGGCTTTAGCACTTACTAATAAATTTTCTACAATGAGTGGTTTCTTCCATTGAAATAAAACTTAGAAGATTTGAACTTAATTGTGGTAGAGGATCTCAATAAGAGATAGGCTACATTGGATGAAAGGATATAAGGGATACAAATTATTTTTTAGTTATCTCGAACATATTTACATTCTCAAGAGTGGATAATATCTATCGTTGATCAAGAGAGGTAGTTCCATGACAACTCTAATGATATTAAATCCATTTTCCTCCAACATTACAAATAATTTTTAATTGATCTAGTTGAAGGAGATCCACTTCAAGATATAGTTGAGGAATTGATTGGCACTTGCATACCCAAAATAATTGGTCTCAAAAAATAGGCACATTTAGATAATTTATTCACCCTTGAGGAGGTTGATATTTCCTTGAAGGATTTGAATACTCAAAAAGTCTTGGAATAGATGGTTTAGCTACACAATTCCTTAAAAAAATATGTCCATTCATCAAGGAGGACTCTATGAGGTATAAAAGGTAGCTTTATCAAAGGTATCCATCATTTAAATTCTATTAATCAAGGGTTGATAAATTAATTCCTAAAGGATTTTTTTATTTTATCTGAGGGTGGATACTAATTACTCTTCTTAATACCTCCTACAAGATTGCGGCTAAATCCATAGCTAAAATAATTGAACAAATGACAAGAAATTGTAAGACTAGAAAAAACTATATTTATATAAGAGGGAGATTTAAATTATAAAACTTGAATCTTTTTAAGGTATCTCATTAGATTCTACTTAATCTAACTTAAATTTAAAAAACAACATTAAAATCCACAAAACAAATTTCAAAGACATAATAAATTATTACAATATTATTTAAAAATCTAATTGTAATGAACATGTTGTAGTAATAAATATTCAAATTTTAAATCTATGAAAATATACATAACCAAATGATCCTTGGTTTTCATATATAATTTGTGATGAGAATGTTGAATATTGTAAAGTTTTAGGCCAATCTTTAGGCACTAATTCACCATTGTTAAAATGATCCTTAGTTTATTCATTGCTTTTTTTATGATTATAATTTTTTTCAATTTCTATTAAACCAAACTCAAAATAATGGTATAGATTAAGATTCTTGTCTTTATCACAATTAGAAGTTGTATAAATTGTTAAATTATATATTTTATAACATATATAAAATGTATGGTTGGATTAGTGAGATATTTATAACAAGTATGCAATATATTTAATCATATAGTTATTTTTGTAATAGAGATGAATAATTAAATAAATGCTATAACAATATATAAGAGTTAGATAAAAGAAATAAAATTAAATACATTAATAACAAATAGTGATACTATTATTGAGGGTAATATAAAGGGGGATCGTCATACTAAAATAAGTCACAAATAAAATCACCCGAGTAAGAAAAGTATTTTATTGATAATCTTATTAGGGATGCTAAGATGGTAATAAAAGTTTTGCAAGCAACAATGAGCTGACAAATAATAGTGTTTATGTGCTATTGTATATATATATATATATACATTATTAATATTATTAATAAAATTTATTATAGTATTGATATGGGTATTAATGGATGGTATTTGTAATAGTATAAATGAGGGTATATGTAAACATGATATCACTATCACATTAACATTTCTATTATGAGTAAAGTTTAATATTATTTGTGAGTAATAAAATTGATAGAATGTTTGTATTAATTGTAGAGGGAGCCTTAATATCATCGAGTATTGTTAATACTCTTATCAATATTCATATCGATAGTTACCTTAATACTAATGTTAGCATACTTAACCTTATTAATGTTCATCGATAATTGGATAGCATTTTTGGCAAAACCTTTTATAGATGTTGAAATATGAGAGGAAAATAAATAAATAAATGCAAACCATATAATTATTCATGTTGTTATTACCATCAAAAGTTACATATTTAGTACTTTAAATGCCATCATTGGGTCATGAGGAACTATCCTAATAATCATAATACCATATTGACCTTACTGTCAACAAGAAATAGAAGTAGGAACTCATTGTGGGTTATGATGACATAACCATTATAATGAGAATATTATTAGTGTAACCATTAAATTGTGATACTTGCAAATTTAATATTTAAAGTATAGTTAATAGTGAGAGATGCATTAATAATAGTATCACATTAGCAAGTTAAACCAACAAATTAATTAAAGAAAGGATGTTAATTCTATTGGAGATGGTTATTGTTGCATCATAAATGCTTAAAGCATTAATTAGCGTAATTAAAGGATTCAAAAAAAAAAATTATTGGGTTTTTCTAGTGAAAAATTATGGGCATAACAATTATATATTTTTTAACATATATAAAATGTATGGTTGGATTAGTGAGATATTTATAACAAGTATGCAATATGAAGTCAAACTTTATTAGATTTGATTCTTAATAAATTAGTTTTAATGATTCAATTTATAGCTTTATGCAATCTATAATTTTAAATAGTTTGATGGTATCTAAACTTTATACATATAATAATATGATAAATGTCTGATTATTTTGCTTTCCAATCTATAATTTTTTGATGTTCTTGGCTATATAATTGGGATGATTCACTCATAATGTAATGAGAAAATTCATCCTCATATGGAGGATTTTATATTATCTTCCATTAAATTCATCCTCTTTATCAAATTCTTATGGAATATTGATATTCTAGTGTGAATTCTTAATTTAAGACATATCTTAACTAGATAGATTTAGGTTCAATGCAGGCAATATAATTTATTTTTCACTTACATAATCCTATTTTGAAGTTCATTTATGTTAACAACTATTAGATTAGATATTTTTATCCCCAATGATTTTCAAATAATTTTACACTAATCTTTGTTTTCTTATTCTTTCTTTCATTGTTTCATTTAAAATTTGAACCATTTCAGGATGCTATGTTAAGATTATAGTTGTCATCCAATTCTTTTTAAATTTTTAATGGTATGAAAATATTATTGATGAGTAGATGAATTATTAGAACTGTTTTAGATAAATATATTCTCTATATCTAGATATATTATTTACCAAGGTCTCAATGCTCCTTTAGGTGTACAAACATATATAACATGGAAAATGAAGATGTTCCACCTGGAGAATTTTTTTTTGGAAATACCACTAATGAGATTAAAAATTTGATATATTCATTAGCACAGGGTGCAAACCCGGGGATATATAGTGAACCGTGCATGTTAATATTGCATAGTCTAGAAAAAATAAAAGATGAACTTGAGAGGACTAGTGCATATTCCCTAGATAGAGTAGCTGCTATTATTTCCCACATGTGGAAAGAAGTACATGGTGACGTTCCCCTTAAACAAATACAGGATAGTGTGATAAAATCCACTTGTTTTCCATTTTATCAAAATGTAAGGTTAGGAGATACCAAGTCACTAGATGTGTCGATCATGCTATGGCCTCATTGATCTACCCATGATTTCTCGTAGCACATGGTCTATACCCAAACAATGACCGGATTCCATTGTATTTTGTTCAGTAGTTGTATGTTGAGGTCCATTTGGGCCTCAAAGTCAACTACCTAGACATTCCACCATATGCTGGTCAAGGGCGTGGCAGGATTGCTGATAGGCCCACCTATCATTGAGCATATAGACCACCCCCAGTGTTTAGGGTATTGGTTGGTGAGAGATCTCCTGCTCTCACCCCAGCTCTAGCCCCCATAGCAGATGAGGTTGTCGTTGCTTCCCAAAAGGAAGCAATTGACACTGCAGGTGACATTGTGGCTACCACCACTAGGATATCTGATGATCGAGTAGGTCAGTATTTGATGTCTAGACATTCCTGATCCATGCCATTTTCAACATAGTAGACCACCAAGGATCCTTTTACAGTGTTCAACATCCCTACTCCTACACAACTTGATGCACTTACAGGAGATATGGTACACACGACTCTGCATTGTTTGGTTAAGAACCTGTTGGAGGCATATTCCCACATTGCATCAGATAATGGGATCAGTATAGAGCATGTTAGAGATCATTTGAGATGTAGAGTCCATTCAGTTCTAGGATCCCATCACTCTCAGCCGAGCAGTAGTGCGCATCAAGATCCACCTACAGTTCATTTTATAGCTGCATGGACTATGGATTTTATTAATATGTTGATTGGTTCTAGTTCATCATCGATGATGCCATATCACCTTCATATTCCTTTACATTCATCATTTCTGGCACGAGATGGGATAGATTAGATGGATGCAGATGTTGATTCGTCACTTGAACGTTTGGTGGATATGGTGGAGGCGACCATTTTAGAGGACTTAGGTCATCGATATCAGATGATGTGCATGTATGTGTGCATGTGCATGTTTCAATTCTTTTTTCATTTTTTTTTTTAACTAGATATTCATGTAAGTTGATATATATATATGTATATATATTGTTATAGGTGGAAATACCTCATATCACTCCCAGCCTTGGTCTAGATCATGTGCATGATCGACGTGACTCTGTGGATGAATTTGTTGCTAGTGGACATGTGAGTTTTACATTTTTATATAATCGTGCACATGTATATGTACATGCAATATTTATGTATGCATAGATCTAGATTGATATTTAAAAATACAAGTTCATTTAAAAATAACTTTCATAAAATTTATTTAATATAAATTATATGTATTTAACACATCCTGTACACAATTTTATTTGCAGGGCTCAGCACATCCATTAGAGCAAGATCATTCTCATTCAGATGGTCGTTCAACTAGGAGTAAACATTCATATTAGACCCTACACACTAGATTTATGATCTTTACCACATGTATTTTCTTATATGATGATCTTTAGTATTCGAGATTTGATGATCTCTAACTTACATTTTCTTATATGATATACATACATTTGCTTATTTGTTGATCTTTAGTATTCGACATTTGATGATATTTAATTTACATTTTTCTTTTATGATATGTACACATATTTTCTTATATGATATATACATACATTTTCCTCTTTGCTTATAATATGTGTTATGTTTATATGTATTGAATCCCTTTACATGTATGTACATGTGTTTGCTTATGGTTTAAACATGTTTACACATAATATATGTATGCATTTGCTTTAAATATTCAATATACATACATTTTTTCTTATTTTATGATCTCTTACAACTTACATTTCATTATATTCAATATACATTTGATCTCTAGTAGAATTTTAGGGAAATAAATGCCACTTTATAATTAAGTTCATTCATGTTGATCACAATAAATATTTTTTTTAAAATGATTTAAGCAACATGAACCATTGAGTTGAGAACAAGATATAATATTTTTAACAAGTAACTTGAAATTCAATTCAAATATAATTAAGAAAATTTAATTCAAATTATACCTCTATTATACATTTTTGACAAGTAATTTGAAATTCAATTCAAATATAATTAAGAAAATTCAATTCAAATTATACCTCTAATATACATTTTTGACACTTTAACAAAATTCTAAAATTACTAGATATGTTGTGAATACTTATGAATTAAATAACAACAAACTCCACATTGAAATAACTTGTTTGTTTACTACTTGATTCATTTAAACTAGGATCTAGTTATTCCATGTACATTAGAATAATTTTTTTCCCATCCGATATGCATATAAATAGAAGCTTATTTTTTATTATTTTAGATATCAAATTGCAAGATTAATTCTCATTTATATCACTTAGAGCACAGATTTTGGAGAAGTTTTTGCACATTTATCAAGGAGGCAAATATTGGAGCTCAACAACTTTTCATTTTTATCAATCAAGGAAAAATTTTGGAGGAGAAATTAACTAAGTTGGTAGAGGACTTGTTTTGAGCCATCTTTAAGTTGAAGAAGAAAATGGGACAATAAAGAAAAAGAAAAAATGTGTCTCAACGAAAATTGTCAAATGAAGAAGAAAAAAAGAGGCGTGAACAAAACTTGGAAAATTATCATAGAAAGAAACAAGGTACATGCTTGTTTCTTCTCTCTCTCACTCTCAAGTGTGTGTTTAGGACTTTTACTTTGAAAAAACATGAGTATTCATTTGATGGGATGGAATCCATAATGTGCATTACTCCACCCAATAATTTGGTTAGTACACCTAAACATAAATTTGTATGTGCATAAATTTTGCATTGGCTTTCTTATTAAAATTAGAAATGTTTAATGTATGACCATTTTTCAACATACAATACCCCAACTTAAAATGTACTCTTAAACTAAAATAGTGTACCTTTTTTTAATGTTTTTGTCATCACATTATCATTGTTGAGTATTGCACTACACAATTTTCTCTTTACTTTGTTAATGAAGAAAATGATAGTGTACTTCAATACATGCTTAGTTCTCTAATGAAACCTTAAACTTTGTGTCCCTCACTATGCCACTTTGATTTTCATAATTTTTTCAACCACATTAATTATTTTATGGCTTTGTAAATTCCTATATATTCTAACTTTGCACTTTGAAAGAAACCATTATTTTTTCTTAATTATTCATGAAACTACACCTTCATGTACAATGAAGTAGCATTCTAATGTTGATATTTGGTGATCAATATCCCCTATCGAATCTACATTGAAACATCTTATTAGCTTAATATTTTTCTAAACTCCCATTGAATTTAATCTAATGATCAATAGTTCCTTAAAAAATATTTTTTAAATATTTTAATAAATGCCCAATTCTAAGCTCTAGAATTATTTGAAAATTAGAACTTAAATTATACTTAAAGCTAATGCAATGTCAGGTTTTCTAGAGACCAACACATGTATACATCAAAACTCAAGCTATATGGTGCCAAGGAATAATAGTTATATGATAGATTATTCTTTTTATGTCTTAACACACATTTGTTTTGAAGGTTTCTTACCATCATTTATTGGAGTACCTATTAGTTTACAATTATCCATCTTGAATTTTTTGTAAGATTTCATTGTGGAGATATACATCCAAGACCAAGAAATTCTAATTGAAAGAATAGGAGATATTTTTTGTCCTTGCGCATATGTAT
Organism: Sequoia sempervirens; assembly: GCA_007258455.2. NCBI lineage: Eukaryota > Viridiplantae > Streptophyta > Pinopsida > Cupressales > Cupressaceae > Sequoia > Sequoia sempervirens. Next base: position 21,362 of record VDFB02317508.1, on the reverse strand, counting down.
CATTTTTCTTGGACAATATAAGACTCCACTTTACATTTTTTGTTTCTTTGTTTCCTTTTCAGTTTTATTAGGTCTTGTTTTTATATTGTCTTTCTTTTCTTCTTCATTTTGAACTTATTTTGTGTTTTTTCAAAATTTCAAGTTTTATTGCACTTGAATCACTATAAATACTTTTAAATGTCCTCAAGTCATCTTGGTAATGCAAGTTGCGATTTTTATCTTATCCTTGACTCCAATTCCTTAAGCCAATTCTTTTTGTTTCAATATTTGTGTTTGGTTTTAGTTGATTATTTGGGTTGTGTTAAATATGTCCCATAAATTTTTAACTTTTTTCATCTTAGCATGATATTGGAAATTTATTTGAAACCTTGAAACATCTTATAGCCCAATTTTGTTGGCATTCTTTGGATCACCTTGTTATACTCTAAGGGTTTCCTTTGCTATATCACTAGCCTAAAAGTTCTAAGTCACTTGTATGCATAATCCTCAAACTTTGATGCTTGGCATGGAATTCGACCTATTCATTTACGGATTTGTTTTCATACATGTGCATGTAGGTTTTTTTGTGTCTTTGGTCTTTTCTTTTCATCACTTCAATGTTCTGATTATTTTTATGTTTCATTCTCTAGGATTCCTCAAGCTAGAGTCGAGCCAAATCTAGATATTGGATCAAACGAATCCATTGAAGAACACATGGACCTTCAAGTTAGGGAGGAGACCCAAGTTCAAAAAATGCTTGTTGGAGAAGGGTGAAGATCACTTCCTTTTACTGGTATGGATGGGCATATAAAACTATCAGAAACTTCTCTCACTTATAGCATCATGTCTTATCAGTTTGTTTACTTGCATAGATAAACTTCACTTATATAACATCATCTATCACTTTTTTTTGAAAAATATTTTGTGACATGTAGGAAGGGCTCAACAAGCAAGAATTTTTCATGCTCAAGTCGAGCCAAATCTAGACATTGGATCAAATGAATCTATTCAAGAACGCATGGTCCTTGAAGATAGAGATGAGGCACAAGTTCAAACAATGCATGTTGGAGAGGGGTCGGGATCACTTCCTCCTACTGGTATGGATGAGCATATAAAAATAGATGAGAAGGTGAGGAAACAAATTTCTCATAGAAATTTAGATCATTTACTTGAAATGGATATGGAGAAACTGAAATATTATGCCAACCAGCCTTATAATAAGAGAAAGAGGTCAATGACTAAATCTGTAAATTGAATGATCAATCATCTAGACACACTTGAAAAAACCCAATTGTTATCATGTTTACTTCTTCGTGATGAGCTCAAAGAGTCATTACAATTGTTGGGTGTACATTCAACATCAAATAAGAAGAAACACATGGGATTACAAAAGAATATTGTTTAAAATGTTAAAAAGGGTTTAGATTCCATTAGGAAAGGATCTCAATCAGTGGATAAGGCCACTACAAGAAGGGTGATGTTGACATCTATTGTACATAAGGATATAGCAAGAAAAAGAAAAATATCTACACTTTCAACTAAAATTGGTTATAGTAGAACCAAATTGATAAAATATGAGAAAAAGAGAAAGCTTTTGGATGAGAGTTTAGAAGGCAATTGGGAAATTATGTGTAGATCTCCCCATTCTGACAGGATTGAAGATGTTGCTAGGAACTTGGTCTCAATTTTTTGACATGATCAGACTCGTCCATCATCAAATACTAGAGATGTTATGAGACACGAGATTAGACCTATTATTTATGAAAATAATATCAAACATTGGCTAGACATAACACAATTTTATATGTATATGAACTTTTGTAATGCATATCCTCATATAAAGATTGGGAAAACAATGTTTCAAAGGTTAAAGCCATATTATGTGAAGATAAACAAGTTTTTTGAAAATTGTTGTTGCCACGTTATCATATTGAATTTGATGTCTACTATCAGGTGTTTCAATAGATGAGAGAAGAAAGATGTGGGTTTCAAAATGCACCTCCTAAACAAGCAAGTTTGTTCATAAAGTCTATATCATGTGATCATGAAAATGGACCTCAAATAAACTACATAAAAGGAATTTGTGAGACATGTGGAAATTTGGCTAAATTTCCTTCAAGAATTGAGGATCTGACCTAACAAAGACATAAATTGCAAGAGGTAAGTACTATTTTTAGAGAGTTTATTTGTTTCAATTCTCATGGATTGTTATTTGGATTCTCTTTGATGTAATGTTTCATTGATTGTGTGGTTTATTAGTTATTCACATATTTTACTCACATAGGTACATGTATGTAAAGTTGCAAACAAATTTTGGGAAAGAATCCACAAGGTTGAACTATGTAGAAGAGGAGATTCCCATTGGAAAATTTATGGAAGATTTTTGAAAATTGATACAACCATACATACAACATTCCTTTTTTGCTGAGTGGCAAGAATAACAATTCCAAACATTGAGAGATACTTTCCCCACGGAATAGTTCTATCAGTAGTTGACTTTGTAAAAAATTACTCCTTCATACATCAAAAGGAGATTCAATCAGAGTATTACTTTTCAAAGCAGATCACTATTATGGTTCATGTGTGTTATCGACATGCACAATCAAAATTGGATGGTTTTGAGAGTAAAAATAAAGAACAAGCCATTAAGAAAGAATATCACTTTTATATTAGTGATGATAAAGAGAATGACACACTTTTTGTCCAACATTGATTTACAATATTTTTTGAGAATTTGAGAAGCAGGGGTCTAAAATTTGAAAATCATTTTGTATGGTTAGATAGATGTGCGAAAAAATTCAAATCTTCACGGCCATTCTATGCACTTTGTAGATATCATAAAATCTACAAAATACCACATGTTTGGAGTTTTTTTGAGAGTGGGAATGGAAAGGGTGAGCATGATGGAGCATGAGCTTGCATCAAACGAGCTTTAAGAAAGCATCAAATTAGTTATCTAGAAGATCATCTAGACAATGCACACATGATGTTGTTGAATGGTGCAAGAAACACTTTGCATCAAATGTGGTTCGACACATCTTCAAGGACAAACTGACACATTCCACATAGAGTGTTTTGGTAGATATCGGGTATGTATAAATTACATTAAATAAAAAATTTGAATTTATTTAAATTATATATATATATATACATACTTTGTTCTACATAAGTTTTTTTGTAAATATGTATCTAGGTGTGGATAGAAGATCAGATGCATGGATGCAAGAGGGTAGAAAAAACAAGATCTTTGCATTATGTTAGGAGTTCAAATAGTCACCATGGATGGATATTAGACACAAGGGATTACTCTGATTATGCATGCAACAATCAAGAACTTGGATATGTTGATAAATGGGATACGATGCCACTAGTTGATTCAGAAACATATGATGAAAATGAGGAAGAAATATTTGAAGACATTCCTTTGATTTCAATTGATTATGACCATATTTCAGGATTGGTTAGAAAAGGTACATATGTAAGTTTTCAATAATTTAAATATTATATATATATCTAGCTAATGATCTTTAGAGACATTTCTAATTTTTTAGAATTTTTGTGTAAATTTGGTGTACAAGATATGTTTTTGTAGTCATAGCAGAGCCTGGAAACATCGAAGGTGTTAGCTATTATTTATTGTGTTGCACAAAAGAGAGGAATAAGCTAACACAACTTGAAACAAGTGATGGAATGTCATTTCCCACAGGTGAGTTTGAATTTAAAGTTTTATATACATTGTATTCACATGTGCACATTACATTATAAACATTAAATATATATTGTACAAACATTGAGAAAGAAAATGTTGCACACGTTCATATGTCTTATCTTAGGTTCATGTTTACCATGCAGGTTCTATTGTAGTGCAAGGGACATATCTAAAACAAGTCAAAGTTGTTCAACATGGAATTCATTTTTTTGACTATCAACCTGATAACAAGGTATATCAATATAGTCACTTAATAATTGCTACCGCTCTACATCATGCAGTTCCACATGCAAGTGGCCGAAGAAAATGGAGAGTAGATAGTGATGATCATCAAAAAATTCTACATGTTATTGAAGAGCAGGCTGAACCATAATCTTTGACTTAGATTATATCCATGGTTTTCAAGTTCACTTGTAACCCTATACATGTTCAAATGAGAACTTATAGTAACTTGTACATAGTTGTAAATTGTAAATCATTTTGTGTAAATTACAATTATATGTACATATTTGTTCCATGGAAAATTCTTAAGTTCAAGAATCTTTGATAGCATCATCTCTCACTTTTTTTGGTTGCATGTAAACCCATATATATGCTTTCAATCCTTATTTGAAGCGTAGTGAATTTTTTTAAAATCATTTTGCCTAAATTACAATTATATGTACATATTTGTTCCATGGAAAATTTTTAAGTTCAAGAATATTTGATAGCATCATCTCTCACTTTTTTTGGTTGCATGTAAACCCACATATATGCTTTTAATCCTTATTCGAAATGTAGTGAATTTTTTTAAAATCATTTTCCCTAAATTACAATTATATACAGCTTATGTTTTTTGTTTCATGGAATTCTTAGTTCAAGAATCTTATATCTGAGTTATATACAACTTATATAATTTTTCATCGAATTTTTCCATGGGAAATTATGTAAATTTTAAAATTAAGTATTATCTAATTATAAAATTATTGTACACATATATAAAACATAAATCAATGCAAATAAAAAAATAAACCCTAACCCTTAAACCCTTAACCCTATAACCCCAAACCCTTGTACCCCCTACCCTCTATCTTTCTCCCACTCCCCCTCTCTCTCTTTAAATTCTCTCCCTCCTACTCACTCTTCCTCTCTCTCCTCTACCCTTAACCCTTAAACCCTACCCTTCATCTCTCTCCCACTCCCCCCTCTCTCTCTATCAAGTCTCCCTCCTACCCCCCTCCCTCTCTCCCCTCTATCCTTAACCCTTAAACCCTAAACCCTTGTACACCCTCTACCATTTATCTCTCTCCCACTCCCCCCTCTCTCTCTCTAGTCTCTCCCTCCTACCCCCTCTCCCTCTCTCCCATCTACCCTTAACCCTTAAAATATAAACCCTTCTATCCCCTACTCTCTATCCCTCTCCCACTCCCCTATCTCTCTTGAAAGCCTCTCCCTCCTACCCACTCTCCCTCTCTCTCTTCTACCATTAACCATTAAACCCTAGTACCCCCTACCCTTTATCTCTCTCCCACTACCCCCCTCTCTCTCTCAAGTCTCTCCCTCCTACCCCTTCTCCCTCTCTCCCCTTGTCCTTAAACCTAGAGCCATTTTTGCACCCCTAACCTTTATCTCTCTCCTCCCCCTCTCTCTCAGGTCTCTCCTCCACCCCTCTCCTCTCTTCCTCTGCCTTAAGCCCATACGTCGTTGCCCTTTGTCTCTCTCCCCTCCCCTCTCCTCTGCTCATCTGCCCTTCAACCCATGCAGGCCATAGACCATTCCTGCCCTACCTCTGTATCTCTGTCCCCTCCCCTATCTCTCTTGGGAGTCTCTCCTCCTACCCTTCTCTCTCTTCTGCCTTTAGCCAGCCAAGCCCTAGTGCCCCCAGCCAGCTGTCACGTCTCCATTCCCTCCTCTCTCTCCAGTGTTTTCCTTGTGCCTCCTCTCCCTCTGCCTTGATCATGGAAGCTCCCTGACCCTTGTGCACCCCTACTGCTTTATCTCTCCATCCACCCCTCTCCTCTCAGGTCTCTCCTCCACCCCTCTCCCTCTCCCTCTGCCCTAAACCCTTAGAGCCACCCTTTATCTCTCTCCTCCCCTCTCTCGAGGTCTCTTCCTCTTACCCGGTCTCCTCTCTCCCCTCTACCTTAGCCATGTAGAGCCTAGGCCATGGCCACAGCCCTGCCCTTTATCTCTCTCCCTCCCACTTTGCTTTCCTCTCTCCCTCTACCTTGGCCATTAGATAAACCCTGACCATGTGCCCCATGTCTCAGTCCCCCTCTCTCTCTCAGGTCTCTCCCTCCTGCCCTTTCCTCTCCTCTGGCCTTGGCCATCAAGACCCTACCCTTCCATCTCTCTTCCTCCCCTCCTCTCTCTCTCAGGTCTCTCGTCACATCCTCTCCTCTCTCCCTCTACCCTTGGCCATGAGCCCTAGAGCCCTTGTACGCAGTGCCGCTGTCTCTCTCAAGTCTCTTCCTCCTGCCCCCTCTCCTCCTCTCCCCTCTACCCTTAACCCTTAAACCCTAAACCCTTGTACACCCCTTACCCTTTATCTCTCTCCCACTCCCCCCTCTCTCTCTTAAAAGTATCTCCCTCCTACCCACTCTCCCTCTCGAGCTCCTCTACCCTAGGACCCTACTTGCTTTATCTGCCTCTCCAGGTCCCCCTCTCTCCCCTCTACCCTTAACCCTTATACCCCCTACCCTTTATCTCTCTCCCACTCCCCCCCTCTCTCTCTCAAGTCTCTCTCTCCTACCCCCATGCTCCCTTTCTCTCCCACTCCCTTCATATCTCTCTCTCAATTCAATGATATGGGCCTTCTGTAAAATTTTCTAGCCATACTTTCCATTCTCTCAATCTTAAAAAATCCATGCAGACACATTAAATAAAACATAAGAATAGTTAAATAATACCCATAAGCAAAAATCTAAGGAATCTTCAACTTCATTACTCAGGTGATTTAAAGCATTGGAATAAAATAACCTTCTGTGTCTCTAAATCTTATACAGTATATGATATGAAGCAATTTCATCATTGTGGGAAAATCACTGCACTAAAAAGATTTCTAGAGAAAATAAAATCTAGGAGGTTCGTAGGGTTGTAAATACATTAGAATTAGAATAGTGAATAGCTCAAAAATGAGTGACTCATAATCCTTTTAACCACAGTTTACATTTTGAGAATACAAAAATTTGGAATATGCAGATCATCAAATTAGTTAGGCTGTGCAAACGAACCTTATCTTTCAACTGAATATTCTCAATATGCAGTTGCTCCTCTTGAAGACTGACTTCTGCAATAACAATAGATGCTCTGGAGTTGGTGCATATGGGATTTCTCATGGCTTCTTTAATTTCCATGTTTTCCAAGCGAAGCTTCTCGTTATCCTGCCTGAGGAGAGTGTTTTCATGACACTCATGTTGAGCCTGAAAATCCAAGATTTGAAAACCCATGATTAGAAAAATTTAATATATAGTTTTTAACTATATACCTTTAATATTATAATAATAATATATATAGTTTTTAATTATATACTTTTAATATTATAATAATAGTTATATATTATAATAATAATATAATTATTAAAATATATTGTAATAATAAGTATATTATTTATTATAATTTAAAAAGAATATAATTTATATTTATATTAATATTAAATATTAATTTTTAATAGAGGGGGTTCGACCGAACATGTTTAGCACGTTCGACCGAACCCCCTTATTTTCACCCACATCCTCTTAGGCACCATAATTGCTCAAAATTTTGCACTTCAAAGCTTGATTTGAGAATGAAAATCAAGGAGATCTTAGAAAACCAACTTGTATCAAGTTGCCCTCAAAACGAGCTATCTAACAAATATAATTTTTATATGTTTTGATTATATTATCTATTTGTTTTTTAAGTTTTATTAAATATAGGTTTTTCACCGAAAACAAAACTCTCTGTTATGCACATGTGGAAAAATAAAAGATTATCATTTTTTTTTTTCAAATTATGAGTGCACCAAATATTGGAGTCATTGATCCAAAAAAATAAAAATAAAATTTGATACATACAGTAAAAGTTATGTGTTATACGGTCCCGTTATGTTTGAATTGTGATTGATTTGACTTTGAATCTTGATTAAAGAAAAATATTCATTAAAAAATATCTAACCAAGTGGAAGCACTAGATATTGAGTTAAAAATCTAAATTCAAAAGAATTAGAATTTTATCCTTCAAGGAAAAAAAGTTATGCATTATACTGTAGCCACTTTTAAAAATGTTGTTTTTTGAAAAAAATAGTTTTCATGGGAGATGGAAAATAGTAATCTCATTCCAAAAATTTTGAAAAAATATTTTTAGAATCTATAGAAAAAATGTGACAAGACTCTAGTTTGCATCATCTTCAAATTCTTCACGGTTTAACCGCTATAGGTGCCCGAATGTGAAGATTTAGTTAAAAACAAAAAAATTATTGTCCAGTTTGGCCAAAAATCGTAAACCACTATTGTGGGATCACCCTTTATAAGGCATTTGAATATTTAAAAATCTCATCCAAATGCCTTATAAACACATTTGAGAAATTTTTTGAATGATTAATTATGATGATTGCATCAATTACATTTTAAAAGTGAGCCTTCAATTGTTCAATTAATCAATTATAGTGTAAATATGGATAACATTAAGCTTTATAGTTTCATGCAATGGATTAATGCAATGATGATAGATTTTGGGTTTAGGGTTTATGGTTTATGGTTTAACCTAATGGATTAATGCAACAATGATGATGGATTAACCCAAAGAGACATAAAGATGGCATCGAAAGACCTTATAATGAAGAAATTGAAGAAAGAGGAAGTAGTAGTTCATAATGAAATTAAAGAATAGATGAATATTAGATAGATGGAGGATGATATAGTAGATGTAGTGGAAAAAACTTCATCATAGAATTAAGGTTGTATAGAGAGAGAGAAGTAAGGTTGATTCATCATTAGTGCCTCCTATATTATTTAAGATGCCTTCTCCTATAGAATTTGATTCTTTCAACATATGATGGTGCTCATTCTACACAACTCTATTTTGAAATAGAGAAAGATCTTAGGAATTCAACTCTACTTGAGATTTCAAGTGTGAAAACTTCTTTTGCAATGGCAACAATGTTACAATTTCTACTTCAATTCCCTCCCACCCTAACACTCACTATCTCCCTCCTTGCCTCTTTCTCTCCCTCCATCCCTCCCACCCTACAAATCCCTATCTCACTCCTTCCCTCTTTCTCTCCCTCCCTCTATCCCTCCCACCCTACCACTTCCTATCTCCCTACATCCCCCTCTCTCTCTCCCTTAGATTAATATATTTATATTAGCCTAAAATTAACCTAATGAATTAATGCAATTATGATATATGTTAGGTTTAGGGTTTAGGGTTTAAGGTTTAACCTAATGGAGAGAGAAATAGAGGAAGGAGAGATATATGAAGTGTTAAGGTGGGAGGGATAGAGGTATACATAGAGAGAGGGGATGGGAGAGGTATGCATAGAGAGAGGGAGGGAGAGTGAGAGAGTGGGAAGGAGGGATAATGTGTGGGGGAGGGAAATGAAAAATGAATTTTCTCTAAAACACATTGAATTAAGCAGACCAAAGTGACTGAGATAGATAATAATTTATTGACTAAAAAAATTATTTACGCTTTTGAGAAGTTGAGGAAGGTGCGTGTGCAGTATGTGCAAGGGGAAAATTGCAATGCAAAAGTGGATAAAGTTTAGAGGTTTTGTATTGCATATGAATTTGTGAAAGCAAAGAAAGTGAGAGACGATGTTATAAGTGGAGTTGAATAAATTAACTCAAAGATTCTTGAACTTAAGAATTCCATGGAATAAATTTAATTAGAAATAGATGATAAAGAAAAGGAAAAATCAGATCTAAGTGCAAAAAAGAGGATCAATTGGGTGGAGACATAAAATTCTTATCTAGAAAGGTAGACAAGTCTTGTAAATAACTTTCTAAAAGAAACATCTACATTCTCCAATTACAAAGACACACACAACGTCTCTCCACCTACCCCTCCTTCCCTAACTATCTCTATACCTATCCCTCCCAACCTACCACTCCCTATATCCCTCCTTCTCTCCCCTCCTCTATCCCTCCCACCCTACCACTCCCTATCTCCCTCCTCTCTTTCTCTCCCTCCATCTATCCCTCCCACCCTACCACTTCCTATCTCCCTCCTTCCCCCTCTCTCTCCCTCCCTCTCTCCCTCACACACAAATACAACCTCCCTCTACCTATCTCTCCCTTAATCCCTCCTTAACTATCTTTATACCTATCCCTCTCACCCTACCACTCCCTATCTCCCTCCTTCCCTCTTTCTCTCCCACCTTCTATCCATCCTACACTACCACTCCCTATCTCCCTCCCTCTATCTCTCCAAACCTACCACTAACTAATAAGGAATAGGAGGGGGTGTTAATAGGTAAGAGCAATGGGGATGAGGAAAAATGTGTTCATGATCAACTTCTAGATGCAAATTCTTAAGTTCAAGAATATTTGACTTCATTTGTTCAACTCTAGATATGGCATCATTTCTCACTTTCTTTTCTTGCACAAATTCATACATACTCTTGGGATGGATGATTTGATAAACTATTTGAGTGGCATAAAATTTTTAACACACTCTAGATGAAGAAACTGAAAATCCATTTTTAGATATTTCCATATAAAAAGTTTTCGATTCGTGCACACCAACAATGTAATGAAGTCCACCTTAAAATTTGAGAAAAACTATTTGGTACAGTAAAAATGGAATTTCACTTTCTTCATTTGATTCGAAGAAAAAAATGCTCACATTATTTGCAGTGTTGGTAAAGTTGGAGGGATAGAGGTACATATAGAGAGAGGGTGAGAGAGGTATGCATAGAGAGAGTGGGAGAGAATGAAGGAGGGATGGAAGGATAATGGGAGGGATAGGTGGAGAGGTATGCACAAGAGTTACAATGCTTATGAAGAGTCAAGCAAATGACAAATCCCAACAAATAAATTAGAGAGAGGTAAGTCATTGATCATGAAAAGACATTTGTTAAACAGTGATGGTATCCATAAAGAACTAGTACAAAGGAGAAGTCTCTTACAAATATATACAAGACTAAATATAAATATCTTTACAATATCCAAATCAATATAAAAACCAACACAATTGTAGAAATAACATAAGGTACTAGTAAGTGACCAATTATGTTTGTTAAAAATTAATATACGTACATATCATGAGGAAGTATTGCATCATGTTAAAGGATATATGTCATTTATTTTTGGAAATCTTGGACATGGTATTATTAGAGTAAATTCATACCTTTTTATAAAGAGAGTACTTAAAGTATGATGGACATAAAGAAACATACTCTAGGGATGGATGATTTGATAAACTATTTGAATGGCATAAACTATTTTACCAAGATCTCTATTTGAAAGTAGTTATCACTAGATCATAATAGCTCATGGGGGAGAGAGAGAGAGAGGGAAGGAGGGAGATAGGAAGTGGTAGGGTAGGAGGGATAGAAGGACCGAAAATGGACTTAGTAGGAGGGGATATGTGATGGTGGATTGTGGGAAATAGGCACACAAAATGGATTTATAGGATGGAGGAGGGATAATGATAATGTTTTTGGGTTGGTATGATGGAGGGTGATAGCGAGAAATGGTTTAGAAGAATGAAGTCAAATATTCTTGAACTTAAGAATTCCATTGAATAAATACAATTAGAAATAGATAATAAGGATAAGGAAAAATCAAATCTTAGTTCAAAAAAGAGAATCAATTGGGTGGAGACATGAAAGTCTTATTTGAAAAGGTAGACAAGTCTTTTAAAG
>VDFB02317504.1:0-23533 GCA_007258455.2 Sequoia sempervirens | reverse complement strand
AAATGTCTTCATGATCTAATTGTTATCTTACTAAGCATGATATGTCAAAATAGATTCTTCTTATGATCTAATTTATAAATTAAGTGCATGTAATTCTCTAATTTAACATAACACAAAGATGGTTGAATAGCATGTAAAATAAAGTAATAATTAAAATTAATGAAATATTACTTTATATAATCCAAGATACACCAAGAATGTTTGTCAAGAATGAAGCAATGTGATATAATATAGAAAAATATCTACTTAATTTAACAAAATTCTTTAATATACATATTCAAAAGGGATGTTAAGTGTAGTATTTGCACAAATATACAACATTGATAGGTTCTTTGTGAGGTGTGCCATCCATTTCCATTAGTTTATATGCTCTAGACCCATAACTTTCATTGATTACGTAATGTCCTAACCAATTCAAAGTAAACTTTCCTTTTTTACCTTGGGTGGCATTAACATTACATTGATTTTTATATAATACTAAATCCCCTTTGTTTAATAAGCAAGGAATTTCATTATTATTGTAACTATGTTGCATTCTTTTAGAGTAAGCTTGGAGATGCTTGAGAGAATTTATACGTTGTTCATAAAGAATTTCTAGTAGTTGTAATCATTTCTCTGTGTTGTCATCAATGAGGCCCCTAAGAGAAATTCATAATAAAGGAGCATTAAGTATAAGGGTATAATTACATCAATACCATAAAGAAGGTTATAAGGTGTATTTCCTATTGATGTTTGTATACTTGTGCGATAAGCCCACAATGCATAAGACAATTGAGTGTGCCAATCCTTATTATGTTTACTTACTATTTTATGTAGGATTTATTTAAGGTTTTTGTTTGTTTCTTTCACTTGACCATAGATTGTGGGTAATATGGTGTTGAAAAACAGTGTTGAATATGAAATGTTTCCAAGAAATCTTTTACTTCATTGTTCTTAAATGTTGTCCCATTATTTGAAACTAATATAGATGAAAGAAATAATCTAGCAATAATGTTCTCTAAGATGAAATGATAGATTTCCTCAACAGTCATGGAACAAAGAGGAATTGCCTCTACCCACTTTGTGAAGTAATATATCATAGTAATTATAAAATTATGTTAAGAAGAGGAAGGAGGGGAAATTTTTCCAATGAGATCTAGAACCCAAAATGAAAAATAACCAAGTAAGAAATTGGGTACAAAGTTCACATGTAGGAGTATAAAAAAAATTGTTATGCTCTTGACATTTGTGACACCTCTTGATATAATAAAAAACAATATTGTTCCATGTTAAATGAATAATATCCTATGAAAATTAACTTTTTAACTAATAATCCTCCACCAAAATGCCCCCACAAGAATGAGCATGAGCTTCCTCAAGGGCTATAGGAATTTTTCATGATTTAAGTTGTTAAAGCAACAGTCCATTGAAGGAATGCCTATATAAGACATCTGCTAGGATTATATATCTACCTGTAAGTTTTCAAATATGAGCTCTAGTTTTTTAGTAGCTGGTTTGAGAAAGGTAACTTCTTTTAAATAATTGAATATTGGTGATATAATGACGAGAAATGTATCCCTTTATATTTTTTCACTTGTTTTGGTCCTCATAGTTAATTTGGGCTTAATCGTTTGTTAATTTAGTGTAGTAAAGTGTATCCCTTTACACTTTCACATTTATTTAGGGCTCCCTTAATTAATTCAGCTTAATTATGCCTTAATTGTCCCTTTAATTCATTTTCCAAGCCTATTTAATTACATTTTTGAAAGAGGAAACCCATCATTTATTAATGAATTAACATAACACTTCACAATGAGCAATGTGTGTCCTAGGTTTGGGGACCTAGGACCCATTCTCCCATGGGTCAATCAGTCCTCCATTGACCTTAAGACCTAAATTTAAATTATATTTTTGGTGGTATTTTAATGATTTCAAGTATGTGATTCAATGTCGGCTTGTGATATTTGAATTTTAGGAAATAAAGAATACATACATATAAATATAAGGTTATTTCACTATGTTTCACATTAAAATTTCACGAGACCCCACAAGAGAAATTCAAGAGAATTTTGGAGAGCATCAAGAGAATTCAAGAGTAGATTTATTAGAGTTTTATTGTAGCATTCAAGATCCAATTTGTCATATAAAATTATTCTTGCATCATGCATGTTTTTGGAGCTAAAATTGTGATGTAGGTTTTATGATCAAATCAAGCATAGAAAGCACTATTTCAAGAAACATTCAAAGTTCAAGATCCACATACATTGAGGTCATTTCATGCAATTTATAGATCTATATTCCAAGGTTTATTCAAGGGTTTGTTGAGTGGTAACATAGCTTTGTTCATTTTTCATTCCCTCTTTCATGTTTCTTTTCATTTGAAGGTTTGATTACCAAAATGGGGTTTGACTGAGGCAAACCCCTGTTCACCCAAAAGAAAATATAGGTGGAAGAAAGCTTGAAGATCTCTTGAAGAGAAAATTTGAAGAAGTTGATAAAGTTGCAAAAGTTGTCATAAAAGTTGTCATGTAATAGAAACTTATCTGCAAAAATCTATTTCCAACATTCTGACACCGTCACTTGGATGAATTGGAAGATTCAAATATTAGCAGAGCCTCTTAGAAGTGGAAAAAAAACCTTGATAGTGGAAAAATTTGTGCCCATTGTAGAATGAGTCTCAGATCAACTTCATAAACTAACTTTTGGTGAAAAATAAAAACAGATTTTCCCTTTCTTGATCCATGTTTTGATTTATGTTTCTGCTTATTTTGAGTTTAATATCATTGTTTCAAGTTTAATTTGGAATGATTGGGTTAGTTTTCTACTTTTTAGTCTTTTCCCAACAGTTTCTGGTTAACCTAACCCTCATCCTTCAAACATAAGGAAATATGAAGATTCACATTTTGAGTTGACTCGCTTAAGGGTTATAAGAAAATTATTTATGTGGATCTCATTTCCTAATGAAATTAAGAGAGATAGGTCCCATTTGGTTCATCATACCCCATTTTGATTCACCTCCCCATTTCTTTGTTGGAAGAAAATAATCTACCAAGACGGGGGGGTGAATCAGTAGATATTAAAATCTATCCCTTAAAACCTTAGTGCAAATTAATTCTTTTTAGCTCCAAATACTTTACTGCAGTTTACTTCCTTAAGCCTTTAATGTGTAGATTAAATAAACACACAAAGATAACCTTAAATTCACACAAAATAATAACATAACACCATATGTACGTGGAAAACCAAAGATGGGAAAAACCACAGTGAGAAATGTTGCTAAGATCTACTATCCTAATCCAACCTCATATAGAAATATTTTGTTACAATGTTTAGGGCACCAACCCAAAGAAACACCAACTCCCTGAAAATGTTTAGGGAACTAACCCAAGGAATCATTGACTCCTTGATTTAGGAATTCCAACTCCAAGGAGACTCCAATCCCCTACACTGAGCACCAACTCAGTTATCTGATGGCACCAACTAATAAAATTCACAATGCAAATATTACAAATTGTTCTATTAAACACAGTTCTATGTTGCAACTTACTTTGCAACTGCTCAACTATACATTGCAACCACTACAAATTACTCCTTGTTGTTGATGTTACAATCTCAACAACACATACATCTACACTTCTCTTCTTTTCTCCTTCTGCTCTACACTTCTCTTCTCTCTTTTCTCTACAATCTCTTCTACACTTAAAATAATCTCTGTTATAACTATCTTAATATTAACCCAAATATGAATATCTATAGTGTTTAGGTTCTACTCATTTAGATTGTGCATACTCTTTCTACTAAACTACTCTCTCATCACACTTCCTCTGCTACATACCCAACTACATGACTCTATTCAACACACTCTACAATTGCAGAATCTACAATTTTACAATAGATACAGCACTTAGACAATATCATATTGTATTTTTTCTACATAGACTTGTTGTCTCTACCTCGTGATGTGCACCACCATCCAGATCATCTAAAATCTTTTCTAAGGGTTTCCATACTTACTATCTTCACTAGCTAATCACCAGTCCACCTCGAGCCTTGCATCATCATCTAACTCATCATTAAGACATCCGATAGGGTTTACCATATATTTACATACCTCTGCATTGAGCCACCTCCACATTAAATTCTATCATAGGGAATTCCCCCAAATTGACTCTTTGTCAAACCCTAGAATTAGATATGCATTCTTCTATTCAATCAATCTATTCTTCATCTCCTTTCTCAACTATGATGCCACTTAATAGATCCAATCTTCACTAAAATTTGTCATAGGTGTAGTTGAACCAAGTAATTCCTTCCTCTATGTCAGTTACTATTCAAAACCCTATTCACATAGACTTGACCATTTGACATCCTCATGTTTGAATATTGATCGTCGATCTTCTCTTCCGCACCAAGATCCATCATTCAACATTCATAACTTTAAAACATCACCGTCAGATCTATCACCTTTAATCATGTGCCATCAATTCTAGGGTTCAATCCTAAAGGCCAAAGCATATTGCTACATTTTGTTCTATGAAAGGGACTAACATCTTTGTCACACTGGTCACCTTTGTCTCTGATACCACTTGTTAAGAACACAGTCCCACATCACCATTTTTCATGCATGTCATTGCCATATAACTCATAACAATGATGCAAATTAGTATATCAAACAATCACTCTTGGAAACCTGCTAGTATACATCATCATCCATCGATGTCACCTTCATATTGGGTCCTACGTGGATGTTCACCATGACTTCGTTGGGTCGAGGGGACATGAGATCAACTTTTTCTGATAAGGTGAAGTCTCTTCTATGAAACTCTATTAGAATATCAAAGAGATTGACTATCATATTACATTGATCTTCATATGTCTCCACGATGAAGAGTTAGCACCACCTGTCATACACATCCTTGACATGTTTCAATTCCTTATTTTTTATCACACTCCATCATCAACCTATTGGGTCCAGCCATGACACTATTTATGTTCTATCATCGTGACTTCATCATGTCAAGGGGACACAACACCAACTCTTTCTAAAACCTACCTATCTATGTGATCGAGCTCTTATCAGAATGTCAAGGGGACATCTTAACAAATCTCACCAATGTCCATCAGTCCATTTGATGAACCTTAGAGATGTCATTCTCCATGGACAATGTTTCACCCTTGTTTGCATGTAATATGACATGTCGGTTAACCACATTTCCCCACCTGTATGCAACACCACACCTTCTTCCATTCATCACAGTGTTGAAGAGACTTAAATTATCAACTCTTCGAATCACCACTATCACCTCAATCCAACTTCATTTTTTCATTGAAGGGATAGTATATAATCTCCTTCCGACATTCACCTCTTACCCTAATGTGGTCCCATCAAGATGTCAAAGGAACCATGCATAAGGTCTCCCCGAGCTCTAACTATCACCCCGATGCAAGAAAAGGCTTTGCCAACCTAGAGCACATGTCATCACTTTCAGTTCTCTCCAAGGCCATGTGTACACTATTGATGTCATATCTAGGACCCACTACTGACTTCTTCCACCATCTGATCTTCTTTCTTATAGCCATTTATTGTACTCCATCACTCATTATGCAAAACAAAGGAATACACAAATACCTAGTCATGATGCAAAAACCCATAGCGATAGTCGCCAGATTTCCAAGTTCTGATCTCAACCTTTGATCAAGCCATTATCACCATGTCAAGGGGACATCATGGTAACTCGCTCCGATAAGGTGTTGTCTCCATGAGCCGCTAGATGTGTAACTATTAAGAGCTAGGAAAAGGGGGTAGTTTCCCATATGACACCAATGACATAAGTCATTACTTGAACTACTTGCAACCTGCAACCTACAACAAGTAGCCAATGTCGAGATCAAAAATTTGTTAAGGCGCCATGACTACAATAATCTTAGGGTTTAACTAATAAACCTTAGCATCACCCAAGAGCATAAAAAATTACATTTTGAATGCATACTACAACTTTTGGACCTATAGAGCACATCTCTAGAATTCCCTTGAAAAATAGATATCAAATCTAACACCAAATTTGCTATCAAATACCTAGAAGAACTTATTGTCGAGAGATGACAACATTTCAGCTTTGCAGCATTTTGATCAATTTTTTCTTCTACACTAATAGCTAATCCACATACTTCAAGAACCATATTTACTGTATTCCATGCCTTATCTCTACTTGACATCATTGACACCTTTTGACATCAACACCAACATTCTCTTCTCAAAACCAGTTCCAACATATCTCATATCTTTGATCCTCTTTCATCATGCCAACAATCTCCTATATAGGATTAGTTCCATCTCTCATCTGATCCTCCTTTTACATCAATGAAAACATTATACCAACAATCTCCCCCTTTTCCATTAATGGAAAAACTGAATGCTCAAACTTCTAATGATCTACTACTAAATGTGGATAACATCTAAGCTCTCAATTCTCCACCTTTGATGTAACTTCTCCTTTTCTCACACTTATGAGGAACTACACAAATTTCTCCCCCTTTGACATCAATAGAAAATGGTCACACTCACCATGCTACTATAGAGGGTCATACTCAAATGATTTGAGCATGAATGTATTCCCTTAGGTCACCATGATGTTGCAACCTTCACTTCTTAGCAATGAAAAAGGGACATTGCTCCTCCATTGACTGATACCAATTGAAGATAATTTTTTTCTCTCATGCCAATTTCTACATTCAACCTTTTATTCCAATGGAAAAACCATATGCTTCAATTTCTCTATATCAATTACCACGATGTGATTCCAGTTGAAGTGCCATTCAAACAAAGAATAAAGTAACACCACACCAAGGAATCCATTAAAACAAAGCTTAAAGTAACAATTAATTGATTTTTATTTTTTTTAAGTCATTTGATTGCACAAACGTTCTTAGGATTCCAAGATGACATTACTTAAACATTTACAAATAAGAAGATCACGTCAATATAAAGTCATAAAAAATAAGTACATATCATATTCATGAATGATACAATTTCATAAAATTTATAAAGTCAAGTTACATAATCATATTACATCAAGTGAGATTATAATAAATCTCATATTACATAATATCACTACAAAAGTTCTCTCATAGATACCAAGAGAAAATACAATAAATATGAAGAACATATCACATTTGTTGGCCTCATTCATGAGTATGCTCAGTGTCCAACATCATGAATAATGAAGAATCAAGAACTTGTCCCACAAACAATGTTATCCAAGTATAACAACATCTGCAAGAGGACCCAATGGAGGAAATAGCATGGTTTCCTCCAAACCGTGTGGAACCCAAAGGTCCACCCCCTTTGTGATAGGAGATAATATTAGGTCAACATATCAATCAAACAACATACATAAGAATAGAACATGACATCACATGGCTGACAAACACATAATGACATGAAAGTATGAAATCACATGATCACTAAAAAGCTCCTAGAGGCAACAACAATACAAAAGGTGACTCTACATAAGAGACCTCAAAACTTGTATAAGGATAAGAGTGTCATCACACAGTTGTTCTAGGTTACTCTGCTGAATCTTCCTAGATTATCAACCCTCATCAAGAGTTACCCCGACAATCTCTACCGATTCCCGACGCCTAAACAAACTTATGTTGAACCGATTCACTTTTCAAGAGGACAAAGTGATCGACCATGCCATTCCAGCCCATCTAAACCTACCCTTAACCTATATAGGCATTAAGGCACTAGGCGAGGCATTCCAATTATCTGAATTATTATTTAATGAACCTCAGGTACATTTATTAAGGTTTTCACTGAATTAATAACTTCTCATAGATTACCCTAGCTACCACTTTGGGTACCGGACCCTAACAAAAGCCACTCTTCCTTTTACAATATCATAACACATATTAAGCCAAAAGATAGCCATCATGCACAAACAAATTGAATCTTGACCACAATCCAATCATGATGTAAATAATTTTACTCTCAATTACCATATAGGTAATCAAATACAACATGCATGGCTATTAAACAATACATTTAAAACAAATGATCTTCATGACTTAAATAGAATAAACAACTCATTCAAATGGTTCCCTAGCCTCTGGAAATTGAAGAATCCCATAACAAAATCAAGATATTCAACCTAAAAACCTTCCTTGATACCAAACCATAATAAAAGAATAGTTCAAATATAACCTCATTATACACAAATTATAAGCCTTACTTATATAAATTAAACCCGGCACATTATTGCCCATCATATACTTATCATTAAAACAACTTCATGGACCAAAAATCATAAAAGATAATCAATTGTCATAATAAAAAATATTATTGTGAGTACCTAAAAATTTGCACAAAGCTTAAACTCCAACACTAGTTAGTAATGGGGTTAGTTCATGTAAATGCATAAATACTCCTATGAAATAATGCATAATGCATCTCAAACAAGATAACAAAACAAACTAATTGGAAGCATGAAAGAAACATAATGCACACCTATTCTAGAGTGGATTGGTGTCACTTTGTTGTGAAAAGTGACCCTTCCCCAACCCTTGACAAGCTCAATGATAAAATTCCTTGAAGATGGAGTGGACAAAATCAGCTCTCAATGTGAAGAGAGTAACTTTGCATGAATTGTGGATGTTAAAATGATGAATGAGACCTCCAATTTATAGAATGATAAGATGGAGAAATATGAAAAATGGGTGAATGTGGGACAAAGATTCAACCAATAGGAAGGAGCCACTTGTCCAAATGTGAGTGGATAGAGAATGTGCAAGTTTTGGTCAATGTGCCAATAAATGACATTAGTTGGCCTTTTCAAATTTCAAATTTGGCTTGTTGGAGGGAGAAAAAGGGGCTTAAATGCTAAGTGGGGGACATGTAAGAGGAGAATTAATTCCTTGTTGGATGTACATGTCAATTTGGAGGGAGATTTAATGTAGGGCCACTTGGTCAACTCCCCATTGTATATGTAGGGATTTTCTAACACGTGGCAACAATGCACTTCATGACATAAAATTCATATGGCGTATAGTAGATTCACTTGTTAATTATGTTATTTTAATTGCATTATGGTAATGTTCTAAAAGATATTAGATATTATAAATGGATGACTTTTGATCAAGTTGTATTTGGGCTTAATGTTTTTTTTAGATGTCTAATGTCATATAGATTATGTGGATGCTAATTCTATATCGTCGGTTAATTCTTTTAGTGAAAAGTTTATTCACACACTCATCATTTACATGGTGCAAGAATGGGTGTGCTAATAAGATGCTATGAATATTCAGTAATATGGTTATTGAGAATAATGAAGTAGAGAGACCCCATAACCTATATATATACGTGGTTGAGTTACAATACTATGTCTAATCATTAGTAATGCAAATAATCAAAGGTGGTATAATGATTCTTATGATAAATATAATTATCTTTAAATTTAGTGAAATATGCGAGGTAAATATAGATGTATCACCTTGTCCTTAATTAGATTGTACTTATAAATTGGAATTCAATCTTTTATAATAATAATAATAATAATCTTGTGGCCATAGTTGGCAATAGTTGTATGTGATGAGGCAACAATTTTATTATAACTTTGTGTAATGGACAGTATCAATGACATGTTAACTATAGATGTAGAAACCATTGGTTTATTAACAAATATCACTATTGTCAGTAAATGTCTATTGTGTGGAACTAATGCTATGCTACTTATAGTGTCAACTAATTTGGTGTACCTCTATTAACAATAAGATATTTATTTGATTGATGATTCTATACACAACAATTAGTAAATTATTATGTACCATTAGAGGATAATTGTTTGGACACATGACTTATGAAAATAGTCAATAATTAAATAAAGTTGGAAATCATACTTTAGACAAGTCTACAATCATATATCTAGTGTGCATTTCTTGCCTCTACAAACACATCCCAAGCTCTATGAAATGAGCCCACACCTTTCACTTTTGGAAATAAATTGCACTTTTATATGTATGCACCAATAAATCAATAATATTAAATATCATTACCTCTTAATACTAATAAGGCATACAATCAATATATAATAAATGATATATTAATTAATAGACATATTAGAGTCTTTTATTTATACATTTAAGAATATCTCAAATAAGAAAATAAAATAAACACATTAGTACTATACATTTATTATTTAGCCACCTAAACTCAACAAACACCTATCTTTGAGAGCAATATCGTGTACTTATTATATTGGCCTATTTCTATCTTATCGTATCCTATCCTCTGATTTCATACATAAGGCTGCAGTTTTGAAGTTAGAAAATCATAGCCATAACAGCCACAACTGCAACATGAGAAGAAATTAAATGAACATTTAATGGTGGACCTAAAGCAAGGGAGGACAGTGGTATGTTTAGACCATCATTATGTAGCTTGAGACTCCATTATTTACTTTTCTATCATTTCATCAACTAACAGGGGGATGGGGGTCACTGTTAAAGGGGAGTTTCCAAGAAAATTTTGAAGGAGATTCAGTAGAAAGAAGGCTTGAAATTGAATAAATCTATAATAGGCAATCTGTGTGAATCACATTATGCAGAAAGCCATAAATTTTTGCAGCAAGCCTCAATGGTAGGTCCATTGTAGGCATACTGACAATCATCGTAGGGGAGGGGAGTCATTGTGAGGATGCTATCAAAGATTTTATGAAACTGTAAATATATTAAGAAATTTGTTTCTGTGTCTTTTGTCTTTGAGTGGATTACCTCCAAGACTGAGGTGAGTGGGATATGGGAAATTTATGTTGTATACTACTCATATATGAGTGGGAAAAGTAAATGAATGAATAAACTAATATCTTGAGTAGTGAGCCCATTTAATGTAATAGAAAATCAAGCATTTGATTGACTCGAAGCTTGTGTGTGTCAGTTGTTTTTGAGCTCTCTCCCTCACCACTTGTCATTTTCTCATAGTAGGCATAGAGGAGGTAGACGTACCCCATATGTTTGCATAGGGAAGCTATGGCACTAGATTTATGCAGCTACATAGGCCAATGACAATTGGACTGCATTGACGGCGTAAATCAGGAATGACTTTTGGGGATGCAAATTGATAGGGAAAGGTCAAGCATAAGAGTTTTGGGAGTATGGGCTTGTGGGGACATCGTTGGATTTTAGCTTGGGGGAATGCATTGATGGAGGAGGAGGCGATGAGATCCCTCAGGCAGATCACTAGAGTTTTTTAAGGAGTTATCTGCTATAATTTTGGTGAGATGATGAGAAGAATGCGGGGGTAAAGAGCGTTTACCTTTGTTCATGAGAACAGGAATGGCGTTAGGAGAATTTTAAGCGATGAAGTTGGACACTTGTTCCCTCCATCCCCGATCTCGACCTTTCACTAAGTGTCTTGTTGACAAGTAGGACCTCGGCCATCCATCGTTATAATAATCATAGATATTGTTTATTGTTGTGGGTACGAATTTGGCCATTTTAAAGCCTTACATGAATGATTTTACGTGTTTCTTTCAACACAATACATGGGTAGACCATTTAGTCTTTAGTGTTATTTCATTATAAAACAATTTTATCTCTATGAAAATGCAAGCATTGGTTATGTAGTTTTATCGATTGGTGATTAGAGTTTAAAAAAAATATATATATGTATATAAAAAGTAAAAAAATAAAAATAAAATGGAAATGTGATAGGTGAATCACCTCATGTTGTGCTATTTCATTCTTAAACAATTCCATTGTTATCACATTAAGCAATGAAATTGGTTCTATGATTTTATCATGTTTGCTTTCAGATGTGATGCTCACGGTAAAATAACTTGGTAAATGTTACTGTTTCTTCATGGATGTTAGCACCATTTTGCATTGTTTTTGGATCAAATGCATGGAAACAATAAATGTTCTCCATGCATTATTTAGATTACCAATGCAGTCGAGTTCTTGTCTAATTAATAATCATATCACTAAAAATTGTATTGAGGGATTATTTCTTTTTGAATCGACATTTTTTTTCTTACCCTTCACCACATCATAACGTGGTCTCTGCAAACAAGATGCAAGTAGCGTATTACTGTATGTAGAGTCTAAGCGAATCATTCATATCATTTGCAATAAGTATACTTTATAGGGCAGTACCATTGCTTTACATAATATAAGGTGGAATAAAACCTCAGGCTGAAGGCCTTGTGACTAAGAATGTTCAATGCCTCAAACGTTAATTCAATATTAGCATAAAGGCAAGTTCCACATCCAGATTCGAGTATTTTATGTCCTTCAATCTCTCCAAATGAAGTAATTGGTTGGTTTTCTTCACCTCCTTGGCTGATTTGGGTGTCACTAATTGATTTATGGCAGATCCACTATAGTGATGTCCTCGGACTAGAGTTAGGAACCTTCCACCCCTAAGATCTGTATACTGTATGTTGAACCCTCAACATTAAGAGCCTTATATTGAGTAATGGAAAGTCACATAAATGGGTGATGGAATTGTTCATATTAAATATAAAGAGAACAATTTAACATTAATTAAACTACCACATATATAATAATTTTGTTATTATTAACAAAGAAATAAATGATAACAGTGACAACAAAAAGAACCACAACATAAATTATACCTGATGCTCTCGAATGCAAGTTTCACGATTTCATATTTGTTCATCCTTCACCCTGTGTATGGATCAAGAGATATCATTGCAGAGGCAATGTGGCCTTGTCCTCCTTTGGCTTTTGTGGCTTAAACTCACCGTATCACCCATGTTTGAGAAGTCATGACAAATCTACATAGGATGAATTTTAGGACAAGACTTAAGGAATTAAAGCAACAAAGATTTTGGGGATCCGAAAACTCCAAACAAAAAGAAAAGCGTTACCTTAAAACAATTTAAATGTATGCTTATGCTTGATTTAGTCATAGGTGGGGCGGTCTCTGTAGACAAGGCACTAGCATAGCAATACTCTAAATTTAAGTTTAGCATAGTGGGAGGCAATAAAGATAAGGAGAAGTTAATTCCTTACCCTTATTTAGTCATGCTAAAAATGTTAACTTGAGTAGAATTTTTGTTCGTTCTAGATGTTTTATTTAAACCTTTGGGTAATTTTTGTGTTGTACTAGCAATACTTAAGTTTCAGTTATTGGTTTGTTACCTTGTGGCTTTGTGTGTGTCAATATAAGTATTAATGTCTATGCTCCATTTTCCACTAGTGTATCCTTATTTAAGTATTTGACCCTCGGCTTCACCTAAGTGGGTGGCAGCCGTTTGTGAAACTGTCTGGGGTAATGAACCCTAGAAAGGGTTGCGTACCCACTTTTGTAGTACACGTTTTATATGGGACTCATGATACCCTTGAATGGAGGATTGAACCTTGGTATAATTAAGTGTAATTATGTTGTGAGTCAAATGAGTTGAAGAAACTCAAGTGTCGAACTACGGTTCCTCTGCGAATTATATACGTAGGCAAGGCCGTCGGAGACGAGCCCCCGAGGAATTAGGTCTGCCCCTTAGGCTTGTCCTCTTATTAAATATTTAAAGGTAATATTGATATATATTTTTGCATAACTTGTGACTTGAATTAAGTCTATATTTATTGATGAGTTAGTAGATCTAATCCAACCTGCCATGGTGATGTGGATTCCATATCTCCATTTGAAACTCGACCATATTTTTCAACTCAATGGTGTTGATAGCCGAGGTCCTTATAAATTATTGGTCTAATTTTTGCTAGGATTTCATGAAGTACATGTGTTGGAAGCAGTCTTTGGGAATTATGTTAGTGTTTGTGGTCGAAATTTGAAATTTGTGTTTTGTCCTTAATTTTATTTTAGTGTGAAATTTTGGGCATTACATTTAAAACTTGAGGGAATATTCTCCAAAGGTGCCTTGTTGAGGGAAAATGAGGATTTAATAAATTAATTAAAATCCTTTATTTGTGCAAGTGGGAAAATTTAGAGAATGTGAGGCATTAGATTAGATTTAATCCTAATTTAGTTCATTTAAAAGAGGATTAGGTGATTTGACTCATTTGACTTAGATTTAAGGATTAAACTAAATCAAAAGGAGATGGAAAATGATTTTAGATTTAATTAAATAAAGATTTGATTTGTTTAATCAAAGAGGGTGATGTTAGGATCAAATTAAATAAAGTTGATTTATTTAATTTAAATGGATTACCTTAGAGATAAATCAAATAGACTTGATTTATTTGATGAATGGATTTGATATGAATGCAATTAAATGCATAATGAAATTTTTGCATTCCTACATTTTACCCCTCTTTGAAGCAATGTACTTGTTGCATTGGTTCAAAGAATAAATTTTCCACAGTCAAAAATCAAAAAATTTCAAAAAAAAATTCAGATGCCTCAGTAGAGAGTACACTGGTACATTTCCCCCTCGAGAGATCTAGTGAAAGATTCGATTTGAGGGTAGATCTCGTGATAAAGACGTTCAAGATGGACAGATGGATGGTTATGATGATAATGCAAATGAGATGGTTTTAAGATGCTTAGAGTAACCAATCTATATTATCCTAAACTACTTAAGTGATGATATGATGTGATGATGCCTATATGATTATGAAATGGATGTTTTATGAAAATGTATGATTTTATGATATGCTTAGACTAACATATGTATATTATGATGATGAACATGCATGTGAGATGATAAATGTTTCTTATATGATATGATGTGATATGCATTATGTTAATGGTTTGTGGATGCATTGGCGATGATGATTAACTATATTTGCATGATGTTAGTGTGGAAAAGAAGAAATAAGAAATGAGATGATGACAAGAGGATCCAACAAGCCAACTTTATGAGAGATGATGATGAGAAGTGGATGATTTTCTTATCAAGAATTGGGATTTTAAAAGGGCCACTTACCTTATGTTTGATAACATGCATAAGCATGATGCATCAAGGTATAAAGAACCAGGATGGCGTTGCACTTAGTGTGATGGACCTTGACTCAAAAAATGGATAGGAGTATTCTTGTTCACACCTAACTTATGGAAACCTTGCTAGGATGCACTTTAGAAGTTTCAAACATCTCAGACCAAAACACAGAAAGGTATAACCTATCAATGCAATAGTCAAAAATCTACCTAAAACACCCTCCATACATATCTAATAAAGAAATTATTTGCCAAGTTATATTACAAGAACATCAACAAGCACAATGAAAAAAAGATAATGATTGTTGACCATTCCTATCTCTCTAAATCCATTTTTTTGGACATCATCGAGAGGTTATTGGAATGAGTGCAAAGAGATAAGTCAAAAGACAAAGATAAAGTAAAAAAACAAGCTCATGTTCTTCAATATTGGTAACCAAAAGGAAATGTTTTTTTAAGGATAAGAACTGAAAATGTTGCCAAAAGATAACACCCATTGTAGGAAGGATATCTTCTAGGACATGTTAGTGGATGGCGGCATGTCATTTCACTTATCCAAAGTGTTCTTTTAGATAAATAATGCCTATTGTAGGAAGGATACATCCTAGGACATGATGTTATCAGATGATTGATTTGGGACTGATTGGATGATAGGCTATTGACACAAAGAGTTGACCAATTTGTTTACTTATTGACCTAAACTTGAGACCTTGACAATTGAGTTTTCACTTTTAACCTGCTAGACTTGTTTCCAACTGTTTCACCAAAGGTTGAGGATGATAATCATTTATTATGAGTGGAATTTATTACAGGTGCAAGAGAGATGAGGTGGATGGATTTTTTCAATTATTTGAATCTTTTTGGAATTTTGAAATGTTTTGAGGCTATTTTTTGGTATTTTTCAAGATTTTATGAATGTTTTGATTTTCTAATTTTCAAATGTTTTGGGGTTTTCTAAGATTTTGACCAAGAGAATAACCTAAGGACTGATCCTAGGGGCCTCAGGGGATGATAAAAAAATTAGCCTTGCCTACGTTATAAACACAAATATCACATAGTTCGACTAATGACTTGACCAATTTAGAGATGAAGATATAGATGATTAAATGTCAGTTTATTATGGCAGACTCCTAAAGGACTGACCTAAGTGTCTTGGGGGATGATCAAAGATCAACCTTGCATACGTTCAAGGCTTAGAGACCCATAGTTTGACAAGAAAACCTTTTTTTTTACTTTTTTCTTGACTTTTTGACCTTTTTTGCAGGATTTTTTGATATGTTTCAAATGTTTGGGATTTTTCTAATTTTCACGATGTTTTGGATTTTTTGTTTTAGGACTTCAAGAATATACATGAATCGTCCAGATGAGAATGAGCCCTAGTGTGATGTAATAGAGATACTTTAATAAAGGTAGGATAAAATGACTTTGAGGATGGGCTGAGTAGTACTAGGAGGGATTATGATACAAACATAGGACCAAGCTATGATGCAAATGTCAAATGGATGGGTGATGGATGGAGATTTGAATGCAATGGATTATGGAAACATAATGGATGGATGATACAGAACAAGCTGTAAGGATCCTGGTGGATGGAAAGTGCTTATTTACACAAGGCATCTATTTTCCAGGTTTTCACCAAGGTACTTGTCCAAAGTGCCACCGAAGTGGTTTTCACTAGAGGATGTTTTTTTCTCTTTACTTGTTTTTTATCCTTTTTCTTTTTTTGGATTTTTTCTTTTTGATTTTTTTTTGTTGTCACCAGATGCACATTTGCCAAGTTTTCATTAGGGTAACTATTTTTTGAGACATTTTCTAATTTTGGATTTTTGGTTTTATACCTTGAAAAGATTAGGCATAAAACTTTTGAGATGAGGAGCTATTCATGGGCTTCTACAGAGGTTCCCCTTCCAATGTTGATAACTGATATGCCCTTGACTTATAGCTTGATGTGATAACAAATGGTCCCAACCAGTTGGGTTTAAATTTTTCTTTGTTGTTTGGATTTCAGACGTTCTTCTGATTTTGCTTTAGCACCAGTTCTCCAACTTAAAAACTCTTGCTTATAATTTTCTTGTTATAGCTCGTCTTGAGTCTGTTCTGATAGACTTGCAAATTATTTAAAGCCTCTATACACCGCTCATCTAGTAGCTCCATCTCATTTAGTCTTGATACTCAGTACTCTTCATGCATGATGAGGTTTTGCAATGATATTCTCTTAATGCTTGAGAGCTCGATCTCAATGTGAGTGCATACGTCCAGGAGCTAGGGAGGAAAGGGGTGAAAGGCATTTGGTGGGTGTGTGGATGCTAGTTTGGTAGGCCCAAAGGGTGGGATTGAGCTGCAGATGCTAGTCATGACCTACATCATTGACTATTTTCTTGAGGATTTTCAAAATGGTTTTATTTGTGGCTTATGTTTGGCCATTGCCTTGGGGATAGTATGGGGTAGAAGCTGATGTTGGATTTTGAATTTTCCACATAGATGTGAACATCGGTTTATTGAATGGTGTTCCATTATCTGAGATAATAGCTTGGGGAGCACTGTATTGGCATATGAGATAGTCCAAGATGAACTTTGATATCTGCTTCCCTGTTATATAGGTCATTGGTATGGCTTCAACCCACTTGGTAAAGTACTCAATGGCGGTTATGATGAACTTATGACCATTAGATGAAGTGGGAGTGATTTTTTTGATGAGATCGAGCCCCCACTGTGAGAAGGGCCATGGTGTAATGGTGGGATGAAGCTCTTTAGCTAGAGCATGGATGAGGTCCCAATGCTGTTGACATTGTAGGAACCTTTTGACATAGTCATGTGTCTATCTTTTCATTGTAGACCAATAATACCCCATCCTCAACAATTTCTTGGCTAGGGACATTCCACTTGAGTGTGGACCACAGATTTCGTTATGCACCTCAATTAAAGAGGTCAATGCCTCCTCAATGTTTAAACAATGTAGTAAGGTTCCTTCTATGCTCCTACAATATAGGGTATCTCCTAGGATGACAAATCGGGATGCCTTTTTGACAAAGGTTCATTTTAAGGTTAAAGGTAAATCAACAGGTAGGACACCTATTAATAGGTAGGTATAAATATCATGGTACTAGGGATCACTGGGACCAATGATTTTACACACAAATTCTTATTATGGTACCTCGAATGTAGGCACAAGAAGCTACTCTACCAAGAATTCATATTTTGGGACATTGTGAGGGATGTTCAGTAGGGATCCAAGTGTTGCCATGGCGTCTATAGCTCTATTGTTGGCTCTGCATATCTACTCAAATGTGATCTCGATAAAGGATTCCTTGAGAGTCTCCACCAGTTTCTTGTATGGAGTGAGCTAATCATCCTTAGTTTGGTACTCACCATTCACTTGGTTTATTATCAGCTAGGAGTCTCCATATACTCTAAGGGCCATGATGTGCCACTGCACTACTATTCTGAGAGCTATGGTTAAAGCCTCATATTCTACAATGTTGTTGGTGTAGGGGAACACCAATTTATATGATCTAGGTATGCAGTCCCCCTATGGGGTGATAAAGAAGACACCAGCTCCTGATCCATGTTGTGTGTATACGCCATCAAAGCAAAGTTTCTAGTGGTCAGCTATGTTGAGATTGAAGATGGATTCTTCTGGAAACTCTAAGATGAGAGGATTCTTTGAATAGATTGGTGCTTCTGCAAGCTAATCTATGATCACTTGGCCTTTAATTGCTTTCCACTCCACATATTCAATGTCATACTCTAATAGTATCATGACCCATTTGGCCAGTCTTCCCTTGAGAATTACTTTTGACAGTAAGTACTTGAGAGGGTCAATTTTTTCGATGAGTTTTATTTTGTGTGTCAGCATGTAGTGTTTAAATTTTTGCGATGCAAACACTACTACTAGACATGCTTTCTCAATGGGCTGAGTAATTTAACTCATGACCAACCATTATTCAATAGCTGATGTAATATATAGCGTTTCCTATCCCATTTCATCATCTTTGAGCTAGGAAATACGGGCTATTATTGTTATAACACATAGAGAATTAATGGTTTTCTTGGGATTGGTGGCATGAGGACTAGTGTTGTAAGCAAATATTCTTTGATCTTATTGAAGGATTCTTCAGAATTATTATCCCACTTGTACACTACTCCCTTATGAAGTAGGTGAGAGTATGGATTCTGTTTATCTTTCCAGTTGTGCTATGAATCTTCAGATGGACTAAAGCCTACCTCGGAGACTTATCAATTGTTTCAATGTTTTGGGTTCCTCCATCTCAAGGATTGCTTTTATCTTGGCAGGGTCTACCTCAATACCTCTCATTGACACTATGTCCTCCAGAAAATTTCCTAATTGTACACGAGATGCACTTCTTTGGATTTAATCAGACCTTGTATTCCTCTATCCTGTCGAAAATAGTGCTCAAATTTTTTATGTAATCCTTCCTCTTTCTAGATTTGGCTAGTATGTCATCAACACAATCTTTGATAGTTTTATGAATCATGTCATGGAAGATTAATGTCATGGCTCTTTGGTATGTTGCTCCTGCATTCTTAATGCCAAATGGCATCATATTCCAATAGTAAGTCCCCCATGGACAAGTGAAGGCCATTTTGTTTGTCTTCATTAGCAATCATTATTTGGTTTTATCCCAAGAAAAAATCCATCAAGGAGAGCATTTCATGTCCCGCTGTCATGTCCACAATCACGTCAATGTTGGACAACTGGAAATTGTCTTTTGGACATGCTTTGTTTAAGTCCCTAAAATTTGTGCATATTCTGATGCCCCCATCAAGTTTTAAGATAGGAACCATTTTTGACACCTATTCTGGATAGTCTATTGGTCAAATAAATCCGACGTACAATAGATTCTTTAGTTCCATTTTGACTAGTAGGGTGATCTAAGGGTGCATTTTCACATCTAATAGGCTTTTAGCCCGAGTACTTGCTTGGTGATGAACTACAATTTCTAGATCAAGCCTTGGCATGTATGCATAGCTCCATGCAAAATTAAATTGTCTTTCTCTCAAGAAGGCTACTAGGAGCTCTTGTTCCTCTGATAGTAATGATTCCACATAGAATGTGATGTGCGGGGTCTCCTATGTTCCTAGATTA
This sequence comes from Sequoia sempervirens, assembly GCA_007258455.2. Taxonomy (NCBI): domain Eukaryota; kingdom Viridiplantae; phylum Streptophyta; class Pinopsida; order Cupressales; family Cupressaceae; genus Sequoia; species Sequoia sempervirens. The sequence goes on along the minus strand of VDFB02317504.1, from coordinate 3,533 downwards.
ACTAGATTGCATTTTTCTGCTAGGACTGCTGATTTTTCCTAATGAAGAGCTCGAAAAGGAAGATTGAATCCCCCATCCTCACGTGCCCTAGAGAGGTTTTCACCTTTGGATGTGTCCTTTATTTTACCTTTTGGGTGAGAGAGTGCCATTTGTGTGGTTTTCTCAAAGACCTAGAGATTATTCTCAAGTTTGCACCTACTGGAGCTAAGGGATTCAATCATTTCCCATAGTATGCATGTGTATCTAGCTCAATGATAAATCCTTCTTTATGATCCCCACATGGAATATTATCCTATAGTCCCATGAATTCTGAGAGCGCCTCATCGTTTTTGAATGTGTCAAGAATTGGTGGTCCTCGTTGGTCATAATCGATGAGTTGGGGGTAAACTAGATGGATTTCATGGTTTTGATGGACTAACTCAAAGGATAAGGTGTTAATCATGAGAAGGGTGGTATCCTCAAAGAGTATGGGTAGGCTGGTTATGGGATCCTCGTCATCACTACTACTACAGACGTTAGTTATGTCAAATGTTAAGTTGTCTAAGATGCAACCTATAGATACGGGTAAGTGAAGTTCGATTGTGGATTGTTGAGGAGGATTATTGACCTTTCTAGCTAGAGGACTTTGGCCACGTATGGTTATACTTTCGAGGGTACATCAAAAGGCCAAAGTTCTCATTAAACATCTCTCGAATGATAGGTATTATAAACTGTTGTCATTTCTGAAGTCTTTGGTTTTCATCATAGCCCATTAGAGCATCATTTACAAACCTTTCCTTTTGTCATCATTGGTTGATTGGTTGTTGGTCTATTATCTTGGCAGGAGATGAGATGGGTCCTCCTCTATGACTTCTCAATCAAGATCTCCCCAACTTCTAAAGTTAGGATATTCTTTAGGGGATGTTTGAGATGTCGAGGCTTCATTTTATTGCAGACATCCTTGTGATTTGGGAGATTGTGGTAACTCTCCTACCACAAAAGCATTTTTGGGAATCGTATAGTTTTCACAACCATTGTCTTGGATGATGACTTTGATATCAGAGATGGTGGGGATGGTGGGAGTGGTGGGTGTCTCTATCGCAGAAGTGGAAGCGAGAGTGGCTAGATCAGTAATGCGATTGTCGATGGGCCTTCATCATTTTAGGGCAGTTGAACCTCAGGGTTAGCGGTGGGGATCTTAGGATCTCCATGGATGGTGACCTCTTGTCCCTTCATATGTGAATTTGACACATTGATGGAAGGTTGATGCTCTGCTTGCATTGCATGGATCCTGAGCGTCAAGGAGAATGTTATAAGGAAAGTTGAGGTCGAGGACACGACAAGTACTTTCCATGATAGTTATTCCCTACTTGAATAGGAATTTGGATTGTGCCTTTCGACACTCTTTCTTGATCATCATACACTCTGATTGTAATACCTTTTCCTTTTTCGAGGGAATCCTCTGAGATTTTTAGGTTCTTAATGAGCTTGAGGGAAAAAATATTCAAACCTACACCTCCATCCACCAAGGCCTTGACTTTATTTTTTATGCATTAGGACCTCTAAATGGAGTGCATGGTTGTGAGATGGTTGAGAAGGAAAGTCCTAAACAGAGAACGTAAGGAGGTTTGGAGTGATGATGTCTCTAACCATAGCTTGGAATTGTTCCACATCAAGATCTTTGGGGACAGTGGATGAAGTCATTGCTTCCTCAAGGATTTTTTTGTGAGTGGATGAGATTTTTAATAACTCCATGATGGAGATTTGTGTTGGGGTTCTTTTTAGCTGATGAAGGACATTGTAACCATTAGGAACAAATCTATGGTTGGGTGTGGGTCTTTGTGGTCTTTGAGATGACCTTGCGATGGTAACTTTGCACCTCTTGTGGTGACTCCACAATCAACATGGGATCCTTTGATGGTGATGGTAGCGCAGTAGTCATCCAGAGATGCGATGACATGGTCGTACACGTGATTCACATTTTTGAACGTGTCTTTCCCCTTATCGGTGTTATTGTTCACTTTATTGTTATGGTTAGGCATCAGATTCATATATATTTTAAGGTTCTAGTTTCCTGTTGGCTACTCCACATTTATGATTCTTTGATCAATGAGGTTTTGGACTATGTTCTTTAACCTCATACAATTGATAGTGGTGTTCCCTTTTCTTTTGTGGAAGTCATAGAGTTGATTTTCATTGTACCAAGGAGGTTTCACAGCTGGTTCCTGGTAATTGTCATAGGTGGGAGCCTTGATGAGGTTTTCGTTTATTAGTTTCTTCATGATGACTTTGAGTGGCTCCTTAAGAGTGGTGTACTTTCACTTGGTAGAATTCTTGTTTCGCTAGGGTGGCCCCCTTTGATCATTGACGTTATTGATCGCTTGATTGTTTGGCTATTGTGTTGTGTTCACTTGATGGTTGTTTTGATGATGGTTTTGGATTTGTTGTTGTGGTGTGGGTGTGTTTTTCTGAGGGGCACTGATGACAACTTTGGCATCAACAATAGCATCATTAGTAATATTTTTGTTTCTTGCCCATGTGCGAGGTTTGTCATTGTAATTGGTGGGTGGGTGATTGTTCTGTTGTTCAGGATATGAAGTTGATCCTCCAAGTTGTGTCATAAGGGCTCGTTTGATGCTAAGCACCTTGGAAATCAACTAGTCGTATGTGGTGATCCCTTGGACCTTGAGATGGAATTCCAAGAGGCTGTCAAGGTTGGATATGATAGTGCACACTTGTTCCTCAGAGATGACCCATTTACTCCGATTGGCCTTGGATTGCCATCATTGTAGGAATGAAGCAAATGATTCATTCTTACCTTGTTTCAGAGCATAGATTTCCTCTAGACTGACAACCATGGTGATATTGCATGCATAGTTTTTGATGAATGTTTCTATGATTTCTTGGAATGTTTTGATGCTTGTAGGTACATGAGAGAACCATTCCATAGATATTAACTAATCAAACTCCTAGGAAATATCTACATTAGATAGAGTATAATCATACATGACTTCCATGCAATGAACCTGGAATTCCCTAATGTGATCTTCAGGGTTTCCAGTCCCATGATACTTATCGTATTTGGGGATTTCAAATCCCTTCAGGAATGGTTTCATTATGATGATTTTTTTGAATGGATAAGGACACAAATTGCTAGGTATTTTTGTGGTTCATCCTGATTGAAGGTCAAACACTTGTTGCGAGAGCAACCTGATTTGTGTTGTCACATCATTTTTCGGATCAAGGGGTGGGATGAAAGTGTTCTGAGGTTGTTCGATTGTTGATGGGATGGGTGGATTGGTTGTTATGTTGATGGATGAAGTTTTTTTATTCAGTTGAGCTAAGTATGCTTGCAATTGATGTTGTACCAACACTTTTTTTTGTTCCTATTGCTGTTGTGCTATTAGTGCTTGTTGGTAAGCTTTTTGTTGTGCTTGTTGTTGAGATGCTAATTGGACTACTTCCTATTGCTCTTGATATTTCTTTAACACTTGTTGATATGCTTTTTGTTGTTTTGTGTGTTGTTGTACAAGATACTACACTTGTGCTTGTGC
>VDFB02317502.1:0-11444 GCA_007258455.2 Sequoia sempervirens | reverse complement strand
TGGTCATAGGTTGCTATGCATTGTAGTTTCAAGTGAAAGGAAAAGGTCCCTTCAAGGTTGGAGATGTTGTTCTTCAGGAATAGCCCATTTTCTCTTATTGGCCTTGGCTTGCCATCATTGCAAGAAGGTTGCAAATGTTTCTCCCTTGTTTTATTTTAGGTTGGATAATTCTTCCAAGCTCACTTCCACGCCTATGTTAAATGAATAATTTTGTATGAATAAGTCCACAATTTCGTGAAACTTTTTAATTCCGAGGGGAAGGCGGGAGAACCATTCCATTGCTGGACCTGCCAAACTTTGAGGGAAGAGTCACATCAGATAGGAGTCATTATATGCAATTTCCATATAGTGTAAGTGGAATTCCCTGATGTGGTCTTCAGGATTGCTAGTCCCACAGTATTTGTCAAATTTTGGTATCTTGAATCCTTGTGGGAATGGAACCATCGCAATGTTTCTATCAAATGGATAGGGGCACAAATTCCCTTGTGATTTTGTTGTCTTTCCTGATCATATGTCTAGCACTTGTTGTGAGAGTAGTTTAATTTGTGTGGACAAATCATTTTGCGGATCAAGTGGTGGGATGTATGTGTTTTGGGGTGGTATGGTTGCTTGGGTGACGGGTGGGATGACTTGCATATTTGGCTGCATGTTCGTGAGAGGTTGTTGTAAGCTTTTCTATACAAGCAACGCTTGTTGGTATGCCTGTAGTCATTGTTGTGCCAACAATGCTTGTTGTTGGTCTTGTTGTTGTTGAGCTATTAGTACTTATTGTTGTGTGTGTTGTTGCAAGGCTTGTTGATAGGCTTGTTGTTGTAACAAGGCTTGTGCTTGGACTTTTTGTGCTTGGTATTGAGCTTGTGCTTAAGCTTGAGCTTGTCGAGCAGCTTGTGCAACCTGTGCGGTTTGTGTGGCTTGTTGTTGTTGCAGTAAAGCTTGTGCTTCTGCTTGGGCAGCCTATTGTGCCTCTTGTGTGACTTTTTGTGCCTGTGCTTGTTGTGCGGCTTGTTGCACAACTTGTGTGGCTTATTGAGCTTGGAATTGTTGAAGTTCCTTTTGATACGCTTGTTGGGCTACTTGCAATATGATGATGTATTGATTTGATATGTTTGGATTTGGTGGAATGGTATGAGATGGTGTGATGAGAGCTTGTTGGGGTGGTTGTGGAGGTGCTCATTGAGTGATGACAAGGGGTTGTGTGGTAGATGGTATGGTTCATATGCTTGGCCCTTGGGAGACCATGTTTTGAGATATTTGGGGTATTGTAGATAGTGTAATGATTGGTTGAGTTATTTGGATTGGTGCCAGTTGGTGTTGCGATATCAGTGGCATGCTTGGAGGATTTGGTATGATTGACATGCTAATTTGATTTGTGACTGGAGGATTGATTTGACTTGATTGGTTTTGGATTGGTATGTTTGGTAAAGGGGGTTGCCCTAAACCTTGGATTGGTGCGGATGTTGATGTTAAAAGAGGGAATGATGGGAAGATTGGTGGTGTGGTCCCTTGCAAAAGTGAGGATGATGTGCTAAAAGTCCCTGCTTGTCCAAATTAATCCATTTGTCCTTGTGATATCATGGGGAAAGAGACTTGTGTATCAAGAGGGTATGTCGGTATTGTAGAAAAGGAAGAGGGATTGTTGGTATCATGGAAGATGAGTGATACATATGGATGTTTTGGATTTTGTGGGATGGTGTTAGGCATACCCAAGATTGTGTTAGCCTCTAGATTTTGAGTGTTGACAAGTGGATTCCCTTGAAGGGATTGGCGTAATGAACTTCCTTTGGTGATCATGGGTTGACTTGGAGCATGATAAGATGTTGGTTGTATGATGGGTTAGATGATGCTTGAGAATGATATCGGTGGAATGTTCCCAAGAGGTTGTTCCACAATAGTGCTCACATCAAAATCGGAAGGGAGTTTAGCCCCTTCTTTTGCTAATGCTAACATGTATTGTGTGGGATTGAGTCTCATGACTGTGTTGACAATATTGTGTGTTTTGAGATTTTGGAATAACTCAATTATTTCATGTTGGGACATTCCTTGGAAGTTGTTGGTGACATCCTCCACCTGGCAACCTCCCTCTTGAAGATCTTGTGGTAGTTGAGGGGGGTTAAGGGGAGGGTTGAAAGATTCCCCAAGGATAAATTTTGATGCAGTTTGGCTCAAATCACTGGAAGTGGATATTTCTTTTTTTTTTCTCCATGATCTTCTTGTGTTGTGATCATGTTTGGACCATAAAATTTGGATCAACTTTGGGAATATAGGAGGTAAACCTCTAACTCCTTGGGTTGGTCTAAACTTTAGGTACAAAAATAAAATCGAGGATGCTAAGGATCAAATGATGGTGGTGTGATAAATGAAGGATGAATGATACAAATGTTTGAACTTTTGAGACCCTTGGAGGAATACTAGTCTTTAGGAATTAGGAATTTGATTTGGATTTGGTTTGATTTGATTTGGATAATGGACTTGTAGATCCCAAGATATTTAGATGTTATCTTTGTCCAAAGGGGGTGATAATTTAACTAAATGTGTGAAGAAGGATTCATCCATACACACCTAGCCAAACAAAGTGATTTTGATTTTGATTGAAGGATTTACCATTAGTCTAGCATGAATGATTTTTCCAAGGTTCTAAAAGTTTGTGAGATGGGATTTGATTGGTGATGGTGACAAATGAAAGGGGTTATTTTGATCCTAGATGAACCTAGAGAGACTTTGTTTACAAGACCAAGGCATTGAAGAACAAGCTATACCTCTAAAACTTTCAACTCTATTTGAGAAATTCAAAACGTTGGAAAAGACCCGGATTTTCACAATAATAGAAGGAATACAAGTTTGGATTGTTTTTTGAAGCACATTTGTAAAATTTTTATACCAATCTATCTCTAGTTTCGTAAAGTGCTAAAAGATGTTTCTTGAGAGCGTTTGGACTAAGACACTTATGGCGATTAATGGGCCTTGGTTTCAGGATTTTGACTTTATGGGAAATCATGAGATCAAACACATATGTGGGGTCCAAATGTCTTTTATCTTGATTAAATGGATTTTTTTTACCACATCAACACCTCTTGCTTAACTTTCAAACTAAATGTCTATGTCTCAACTCCTTTTCATTCCACAAGGTCCATTATGTGAAAATCAAAGAATCAAAGACATAGTTTTCCTAGGTTGACTTTGGAGAGAACAAATTGAGATATGGGCCCAAATATTTAGAAGCCTCTAAGGATAAAATCCCTAGGCACAAACAGTAATATTTGGACTCTTCAAGGATATTTGTTCTTCCAAAGGGTATGAAATTTTGATGACTTGTTGAATGTTTGTTTCAAAGTTTGATATCCAAGCTCAATGTATTTAACTAACTCACAAATTGTATTTAATCCTAGGATAGAAATGGGTATACTTTGTTGATTCCCCACTCGAATTTCTCCAAACACTGAGACAAAGCGAACAGTTAGAGATTTGGCAACACTAGTTCCCCTCCACGACACACACTTCTTGGGACCACCAAATCTCACAATCCTAAAGATCTAGAAACCTTAAGGATTTATTATGTTTCTACTTTGAATAGTACAAATGTGGGGTAGCTTCAGAATGATCATTCCTACACTAACAAGTATTAAGGATTTTTGGCCTCTAAACAAAGGGTTGTAGTAAGGACATCCAGTTCAGGGGGTACAATGATAAACTCTATCAAGAGGTATCCCAACCATTAAAACAAAGGATTTACGCATCATAAAGATACTGGGGGATGGCTATTATGTACTACTTCCTATCGATTGCAAACTTTCCTTCCAATCACAAATTTATATAGCGGTTTAGAAGAGCTTGGCATTAGCTCGTTACTGCTTGGATTGTTCCCTTGGGGTGAGTACTTTTTCCCACCAAGGAAAACCCTCTAAAGATAAATAAAAGCGAAGAAGTACATTTGTAGTTCGACCGCTTAGAATGTGTAAAGCACTAGGAGGGAGCACACACAATGCCTTTCCTTCACACTCACATGATTGTTCAATTTTAGCTCCAAATTGAAATGTGTGGGTGATTTTAGACAACCAATGTCAATGGAATGCTTTTTAGTCTCAAGATCACCAAGTGGCGTGAGAGAAGTGCATATGCATTCAAATGACACAAATTGCAAAAAATCACAAGACAAATGAAGACACAAGTTCTTTTTAAACCCAAAGTAAATATGAGTTTATTTTAAGCACCAAAAACCAAGTGTGAAGTTGCTTGTTCAATTTTAACCCATTTGCAAAGTCTAGTAAGTTCCTAATGTTCAATTTTAATCCAACTTTGACAAAGCTTGAGTTGAGGGTTAATTTTTAAGCCCAAAGATGAAGTGAGTTGTCCTAAAATAGAAAATGAAAGCGGGAAATGGATACTTCAAGCTATTACAATAAGTATTTAAAAATGTTTTTTTCAAGTTCAAGTGCCCACTTTCTTCAACTCAAATTTGCTATAATTTGCTAGTTATTGTTTCTTGATGCAAACCTCCCCTGCAAACAGTACAAAGGTATCACAAATAAGAAGTATGATATTCAAGGAATCAATGATAACAACATAATGAATACAGTTTCAAACTAATAAAATTCCTAAAATTGACCATACGTAATATTTTTAAGAACTTGAAAACTTCTATTAAATTGGTATTGTTTTAGTGTTTATCAACAAAAGTTTCCAAAAGCAGAGTTTGAACATAAATTGTAGTGGTATTTTCTTAAAATTGGTTGATATCACATCAGTTCTTAAAACATGAGAAGCAATCCACAACTAACTGCATACTCCATTCACCATTGTTGTCCACGACAAAAACACCCAAATTTTATAAGCTTAGTCAAGGATATGAAATTTACTTCCCTCAATATCTGACACTAGTGTTTCGCTAAAATACTCTAGACAGAGCAACACAAAAGTTGAGAGAAGTTGTCTAGATATTCAAACACACAATCTCCAATACACCACATTCCAAACATCAACCTCCTTTTCTGTTCATAGATGTGAGTAGATGTGTTTGAGAATACCTGTATGGTGGTGGCCAGCGCATAATAGACCTAGGAAATTGTGCCCTCCAAGCTCCAATTGATATTTAGATATTCAATATAGGCAGACAACTAGATATACATTAATTGATTCTGCAAAGAGTGATTAATTGATTTTGACATCACTTCAAATCAGTCGCCAATGCTTCCCAACTTTTTAGATGTTGCTTGATGGTACTAATTACTAGTGAAAAACAATAAAATGTCAGTTCATTTCTCCTTTACCATTATGATGTACAGTGGCAATCAACTTCATTAAAGTGAATGGATGCCATCATAGTTGCAACAAATATTCGACTAAATTATCTGATGTTTACTAGCAGCAAATATTCAACTAAATTTACTTTAATAAAGTGAATTCTTTGATGTTTTCATTAAAATCAATGGACGCCATCATAATTGTAGAAAATATTCGACTAAATCCTTTGATGTTTAATGCCAACAAATATTTGACTAAGTAAATGATGAATTGAATAGAAAGTCACAAATGGAGGAATAAATTCACATCTTAAGCAACAACTGAATCATACCCACCACCAAGAGAGTGAGGCAAACATTACACAAGCAAGCATTCACTTTATTTAAAAAATACATTGTTAGGTAGCTTTCAAGTAAAAAAGGTAGAGTAGAGCAAAACTAACAATAAATAGAAATCTTTCAATGATAGAAATGTTAGGAGAATTTACCATTTACCTTCATCTAACTTGTCTTACGTTGGTCCTTGGTAGATGGAAATAAATTCTCTAGCCACATCCATCTTAACTGATAGCAAAGCTTTAGACTTGAAAGGCACTTATGTCTCTCAAACATTAGTTTTTTGTTGGTTAGTGTTCAAATATACCCTTGATATTCTGCATTATCATAGTGCACTAATCCCAACTTGACAACTAAAAGATAGAATTTAGCAATTTTAAAGTTGTTGAATGGAATATACACGTAATAGTGTATAAAGATGAAAAGTAATAGTATGGAAAAATGATGTGAAAGGTTTAGCCTTTCAAGTTAAGTGAAACATGACAAAAATGGACCAAAACGTGTAAAAGACAAGGTCTACATTGGAAGAGATGATCCTGTTGAAGGCCTTTTTTCAGTGATATGCATTATTCATTGCAGTGTAAAGTTTTAAGGCAGCCCGTCAAGATCAGAGACCGAAAAGTAACTTTATAAAGACTTGCAGAGTGATAGCAAACCGTAAACATAAATAAGCCCGAATTGAAAAAGGTAGAGTGACAACAAACCATAAGTATAAATAAGACCAGATTAAAAAAGGAAGAGTGACAACAATGCTACAAGTTCACCTATAGCAAATTTAAAAGAGACTTATTTCTATCTTAGCCAGCAATTACAATATGACCAATGTTATTGTGAAATAAAAGTCGTTCCAGCTAAGATACAAAATCTAGAAACACAAGCAGCAGTTAGATAGTGAGCTTTTCAAACAAACATGAGCTTGCCCCTACCTGGCGTGCCAATATGTGAATACTAAACCTGCAGATGTTAAACTTTGACAAACATTATCATATAAGTCAAATTAAACAAAGAAAACCAAGTATTCCTATGAGATCTAATCATGCTATATATGCCAAACAATACACTAAAATACCAAAGAAGTTAAATAAAATTATATACAAGCATGTTCATACCCTATCCCATAGTGGGAGTGGTGCTCCTTTGAGTGGAAAGGATGCCCTTTCCCACCCCCTTGATAAACTTCCAAAATGATGAACAAGCAAAGATGAGTGATCAAGTGCAAGATGAATGTGCCTATAGTGCAAATGCATAAGATTGTGGATGGATTCCAAGTAGAAGTAGCTTCTATTTATAGGTTGAAGGATTGAAGAATGGAGAGATGGGAGGAATGTGGGACTAAAAGAGAGCCAATGAGATTGGGACACTTGTCTCAATGCTAATGGGTGAGGATTGAGCACATTTTGCATTTGGTTGAGATGTAAGAGGTATTAAATGAATGTGGTTGAGATATTTTGGAGGGAAATTGTTTGGGTAAGAAAGTCAAATAAAGGGAGTTAATAAAGGAATATTCCCTAGAATATGCTTTTGAGAGGATAAATTAAGTAATTAGTTAAAAAAAATTATTTTCATGTGCAAGTGGGTTAGTTAATTAAGGGTTGATTTAACTCTTAGGGAGTTAAAAGCTAGAGAATTTGTTAATGATGATTAGAAGGTGATTAAAGTTAATTAATTCAGAATTTAATTAACTTTACGTGGGTTAGCGAATTTATGATATTTGATTTAAATCATTTGATTTATTTAATCAAATAAGAGGAATTTGGGGATTTAATTAAACAAATTGATTTATTTAATTAAACATGATGGACATTAGTGAATTAATCTAATAAACCACTTTATTTGATTAATAGAAGAATTTGATGATAATTGATCGCAATTAGATGCACTATGTTAGTTAGGATTATTTGCATGTCTATAGGTCCAATAAAATAAAGGGAGCAAAACATAGTCTGAAATTGTCAAGGGTAGTAATTTTTGATGCTACATTTATCCCCCCATTTACTAAGAGTATGAACTTACACTTAGACTCACACTAAAGTAGAAAATCTGTGTAAAGAGAGGTTTGATTGTCCAAATGTTGAAGAGATAGGATTACTAAGGATCTAGGGAAGCACACAAGCCCCCAGGATCCAAGATCCCATGGCAACACAAAATAAGGAAAAAGGAACACACACATGTAGGAAATGCAATAAAACAACATAAACAAACATACATGTCACAAAACACGAAGCATACATGATGAAAACACATGACATAACATATAGATGAAAACAAAATGAACATGAAGACAATATAAACATGATGCAAACATGAAGAAAACACACATACAAAAAAAGAGGTTAGTAGTAAAAGGATTTGAGTTGGTAAGGTAAAGAGACCTCAGTCTTAAATTATCTCAAATACCAAACATCAACCATCGAATAAAATAATGCTCCCAAGAGGATTGGAAATTTGCATTATGCCACATCACTCATGGATCCACTAGCTAGCAAGGTATATTATGCTAGGTGTCCATGGAATATGATGGGTTCCACAAGGCTAGCAAGGTATATTATGCTAGACACTCATGAAATACATAGCTCTATTGTCAAGAAAGTTGTGTTATGATCGGCGAACATGTTAAGATGTTCATGACTCACACAATAGCAAAGTCTGATATTTGCTAGGTGAATCACAAGAAAAAGGCACCACGGGCTAGTGAAGTCTAATATTCACTAGATGAGCCCCTAACACAAAGTAGTAAAATGAAAAACACACTAGGTCTAGTGAAGTCCACTAGATTCCCTAGGTGTGCACCCATTAACAGCCATACCAGGAGTTATACTCTGATAAATTTGATAAGGTTCTAAAAAAATTGTCAAGATTCTATGCCAACACAACACTAAGTTCAATGCACATGAACAAAGTGAAGCAGAAATGTGAATGTCAATGCACCACTAAGTTCAACACGTGAAAAAAGTGAAGCAGAAATGCCAAACCCATCTAAGAAGGTGCACAAACTCACCTAAGGAGGCACATAAATGATGGCAAGATAGGGCGAAAACCTCGAGGGGTGTTATAACAACACCACTGTAAAAGGTGATTTACAAAAACAACAAAGTGACTTTGCTCGATATATGAAAGGTCACACCTTAGGGAATATCACACATGACATCACCACCAAGAGAGGACTAATCATGGAACAAAAACTCACACCTTAGGGAATACTAATGATAGAATTGTTATCACGGAATCTAGCAGCGCTCGTTCCACGGATAACCCCCCTACGAAACTTGTCCGTTTCCTAGGATTCGTGAAGTTCAAGTACGCGTAACGAGGGCATTTTCATGCCACCTCGAAATGCGTTCCCAAGTCTCGAATAGTCAATTCGAGCATTCCCCCTTGTTCGCCTCGCAAAGACCTTCGAAACAAGATCTTTCGCGACGTTTCACTATTCATACTTTGCAGATTGCGAAAAATGCAGTGGCACTAAAAAAGTGCGCTTATGCCTTGAAGCGAAATTGACTAAGTCTGGAAATGCAAGGGCGCTAAAATTTAGTGCCCCTGCATGCAGTGAAATTCCAAAAAATGTAAGGGCGCTGAATTTTAGCGCCATTACATTTTTCTTCAAGACTTAACTTTTTTATGGCCCTGGCGCGTTTCTTCACGTTTTCACGTTTTTCGTCAATCGTGCCACTTTTCGTGCCTAAATTTATTGCTCGACTTGAGTTAGGTTTTTAGTTTTCATTTTCAATTAAGTGAATGAATTCGCCATTTTAGTTGTTTATATTTTATTTCCTTTTTCTCTCCTCTTGCTGTGCGAGTTCCTTTCAAACTGCAAATTCGCTTTTTGAAGATTTTCGCCATTCGCCTCTTCAGCAAGCTTCGCGTTTTGCTCTGGTAGGTTTTTCATTTGGCTTCGTCTTTTCATTTGTATATGTCCATTGTTAACATACACGTTTTTATTTCTTACATTCACGTCTTTCATTCCATTCGTGTTTTGTTCTTTCCCTTCGCTTTCTTCTCCCTTCTAACCCCACGCATTCTCTTCCTCCGTGTTTTCCCCTTCACGTTTTCCATTCATTGTTTGCTTTCATCGCAAGAATAATGGCAAGCCTTTGTATCCCTACGCATTCTTTTCTTTGTTTTCCTAAACGCGTAGTGTTCTTCATTCGTGCTTTTCTTTTCAACACCCATCCCTATTCTTCATACGCGTTTCTTTCCCCATTCTCCTCTGTGCGCAATGTCCCTTGAGAACTTATATCTACCCGATGTGTTTGTGTTGAAATATCTTTATCTCAGAAGCTCTTCATTCGTTTTGGTAAACATTGAAAAAATCCATCATTGTGAAAGAGAATTCCTTTGACCTTTGAATGCGTATGTAATAGGATGGAGACAATTTCAAAAGCTTTCATTGTTATAAACATTGCATTTGCTAAGCTCAAGCGCCTTCGCCATTCCTTCTTGCATCTACATTTTCAAAATTGCCAAAATTTGCAAAAGCGCTAAATTTTAGCGCCGTGACATTCTAAAGATGTCAAAAATTGCCTAACACTGGAAAGTGTAAGGGCGCTAAAATTTAGCGCCCTTACACCAAAAGCAATTTTCCCAAAATGTAAGGGCGCTGAATTTTAGCGCCCTTACACTTTTTTCAGACTTTTTCCAATTTCTTCCAAATAAACTTCATTTTTGACCAGTGCACTCCAGAGCCTCATTTTTCCGCATTCGTGCATCGTTTTGCGTGCCTCGCCATCCGCTTCATGAATTCTCATCCTTGTGCTCATTTCGCGCTTACCCATGTTTTCTAACAATTGGTGTTTGTTCTGGCTAAACGGATTGCAGTCTACTTTCAGAGATCGTCAAATCAAGAGTGATCAGAGCTCCAGTTCTTTTTGATGACTGCTACGAAGCCTCCTTCTTCGAAAGCAAAAAGCAAGATGAAGTACAAATATCAAGGCGTCTATCCGCCAACTATGGTGCTTTCAAAAGTCGAAGAGATAAAAGATACAAAAGTTGGTCATCAAGACTTGGTTGACTTCGCAAAGCTAACAGAGACGAAGCCTCTCCCTGATTCAATGAGAGCGATCGTACACAGCAACCTCCACTTGGTGGCGATGTTCCCTACAGCTGCGCACAATACTGAGTTTGTTCTTCAAGTTGCGTCTCATTACATCCGAGAAAGCAGAAGCGTGATCGACTCTTCCGGGCACGAGATTCTGAGACTCGACCCCGACTTCTTTGATATTGTCTTCAAGGTCCCTCATATGGACAAATATATTGACATCTCTATATCAAAAGCACAGGAGATTTTCGATGCTGATCCCAATAAGGCTAAACAGTTGATAAATACTCAATGGCTCAAAAAGCCTAGATCGTCTGTTTCTAGATGGCCGAAAGGACTCCTGAGAAGTGACTTCAAAGATGACGTCAAGGATATGATCATGTTTCTAAGCAGAGTGAAGGGCTTGCCAGAATCATCCACCTTTCACGATTGGATGTATGAGTACATCAGGATCATAAGAAGGTAGAAGGTGCATATTGACTGGGGAAAACAAATCAGTGATGAGATGCACGAGCAGTTGATTAATGCTCCTTCTACATTGAAGTTCTACATGACTTCTTACCTGGTGTACGCAGCAGCTGTGATGAGACAATTCCCAGGTCTATCTACAAAGGGAAATCGAATGATGGTGCCTGTGTACAGATATTTCTATCAGTTGGAACTGAAGGAAACTTTTCATCATTTAGACGGAGTCGCGATGCTTTCTTTGCGCCTTTACTCTTCAACTTTGATCCAGCCTTGGAAAGAAGAAGAGTATCTGATGAGGCTTATAAGGTGGTAAGTAAAGTTGGATGTATTTTTCTCCAATTCCCAGCGTTTACTTACTTAAGAGTAGG
>VDFB02317500.1:0-10411 GCA_007258455.2 Sequoia sempervirens | reverse complement strand
TCAACTATGCAATATGACACAATATGATCAAGTTGACACCAACAATTGTATTTTATGTTTTATATGAGATTACAAAGATTGTAGGCACCAACCTACTTGAATCACCAATTTTGTATTTTAGTAGGCACCAACCCCTTAATCTGATTTAGTAGGCACCAACCTACAAGGAGTAATTGTTGATCTTATTGCAGCTTCGGGCTTCATACTTATTTATTTGTGATTATTTAATGGCAACATATCTCTAAGATGGCCGACCTCCTTTGTAATTATTATTTATTATTTGTAATTATTTTTATGGTGGTCAACCTTGTCCTTGAAAAGGTGTGACCCCTCTAAGCAACATGTATATATAGGTGGTCACTTTTTCTCATCTGTGTATCATGCAAGTTCGATCTCCTTCTTCTCAAGTGTGAATTATATCAAGTGCAGATTATTCTATCTAGTGTGAATTATTCTAAGGCAGATTGTGAGTCTATTCAAGTGCAGATTGAAGGGAAGACTATTAGTTTGTGTTACATCATTGCTGGTGCTGATTATTGGCCTTGTGTGTGGCCTCATTGTAAAGAGACTTGTTGCCATTGCTCATATATATAAGAGATATATTTGTTGCTGGGTTTTTCTCCCTCAAGAGGAGGGTTTTCCCAGGGTATCTGCTGTGTTATTGTGTCTGATTTTAAATTAATTTTCTATGCATTAAATCTGATCATAAAACTAACAGTAACAACCCCTTAAACTGTTTTAGTAGGCACCAACCTACAAGGAGTACCAACCCCTAAAGCTCGTAGGCACCAACCTACTGGAGGCACCAACCCCCACTTGCCAAGCCCCAACTTAGCAAAAGATAACAACTTCAAGATCAATGTTGCTTCTTCAACTGATGATGGACAGTTAAATCTCTTGTTCGATACCACTCTTCGTACTTTATCCTCCTTGAATGATATCCAAATGTATCTTATTCACAACTTTCTCTTTTCACATTAATGATTTACTTCATGATGATATCATTTAACTACTTTACCAAATCTGCATTATACTCTTCTTTTCATTTATTCTCATTCACCACTTAGCTCTCAAATAATGCAATGTATGCTCCAAATTTTGCCTTATAAATGTTACAAATTCTGCTCCAATAATGTGCTTCAAAGCTGCTTCAAGACTGCTTGAATCTGAATGATTTATTTTTTTATTATGCTCACACTTACTCTTCGTTCTTCCTTCAAATTTTGATTGAATGATATCACCTTTTTGTTTCTAAATCAAATGCTATTTCATGTTATTTCTTGATTTGCCCTCTTTCGAAATTCTGCTTGTAAGCGGAAAGATATTACACTAAAATCACCCTCTTCCAAATCTGTACGTATACTTCTTCATAAATCTGCCTTATATACTTCATAAATCTGATTGCAGATCTCCCATAAGATTCTGCCTTAACTCTCTACAATCTCCTTGTATAATCTGCAACTAATCTCCTTGTATTCCACACTCCACACCACTCAATGAAATATTCTTCATGTTATCCGCTGCAACTCTGATTTTACTTCCTTTCTCAATCAAAGATAATGTTCAATAAAGTCCATTCTTTGAATCTTCTTACTATGATCTTCAGATTATATTCATTTCACTCAACACTTCACTGTATTTCGATGATATATCCTTTATTCCAAACTCCAACACTTTACATTCTTCAGATGATATGCATTTTTTCACACACATACTCCACTTCTTTCAAATGCAAATTGAATCTTATTTTTATATTGATCTTATCAAGTGTTGCAACCTTTGTAAAAGATCGCACCATTTAAAATCTGACTTAATCACACCATTTCATCCTTTAATTGACTTGCTTTAGTAATGAATCTGAAGTTGTATTTTTCAAAAATGAATCGCACCTTTTCATATTTTTAATTCATATTATTTTGAAAAATCTGATTTCTGGAATCGCACCTTTTCATTTATGCTGAAGACGTTTCTATAAGAAATCATATCTTTTCATGAATGAACGTATCTTTTCATTATTTAAGACAAATTTGTCTTATATAACTTTTGTCTTTTTATACCCAGCGCTGCCTTTTTAGAAACTTTAATCCTTTAAAATACTTTGATCGCAGCTTCTTCAATTGTTGCATTTTAATCTTTATTAATTATTGTTTCTTCATACAATTATCTCCATCGCTGCCCTCACAATGAATTGCTGCTCTTTATACATTGTCTTTTATTAATCTTTTTAGGACATATTTAATCTGATTTAATTTATTTAATATTCTTTTATAACTTCAGCAAACTTATAGCAGCAACCTCTTTTGTCTATGCCTCCTTTTTGGTGACTTAATAAACTCAGACTTTACTTCCTTTTTTTTAAAGCATACTTCGTACCATCATAACAAACATTATCTTCTTCTGCTCTGATATGCTTCACTGTCAAACCACTTGGTAAGCATGCTCTCAAAAATTATCTATAACACGTTCTGAGCCATTTTTTGTCAAGAGCTGCCAAAGACTTATAAACATGGTGCACGTTTCTACCAGTCTCATTTAGTCTTTTTCAAAGCATAAACATGATTATCTGACATATTCAAATCTACATTGATTTATGCATTTATTCTTCTTTGACATCGCCTTTGAGATCAATTCTCCTTTGACATCAATGACAACATTTCATATACATGGACCACAAAGGGATCCCATTATACCTTCAAATGATGTTTCTTCATCTATTTTTACTTGCATTTGAGGACCATGACCATTAGATATGGATGCTGCTATGGTTGCCTGTGTCTTCTCCCTTTGTAATTTTTCTCTTTTGTCAATGAAAGGAGTGAATTCATCTCATGTTTGATCTCTTAAGTGGTGTTAATTTAAGGCCTTGCATCACAATGAATAAATCCTGCAAGATGGTATTTGAGGCAATTTATGCCTCTGTGATGTAGCTTTTGACATCTAATGCAAATAAATGTCCCAAGTGTCGGTCCCTGTACAACATATTTCCAAGGTCTCTAACTCTTGTTGGACAAGTGCCTGTAACCAGCATCAATTGGGCTGAGCCTAAGCCTGAGCCTAATCCAGAGGCCCCTCTATTTGCCATTGTATCACACCTAAAAGTACAAAGTGAAAATACAACATTTTAATTTTTAAATACATTAAAATTAGCCTAAATTCAATAAATTACTATAAATCAGCATAAATTTAACCTAAAATTTACATAAAACTAAGACAACATAAATTCAATATGACCTAATCATTTTATTCCCAAATATAGGTTAAAATCAAAAAAATAATTTGTGTATAAAAAAGTAGTGAATTCTTTAAAAAAATCAGCATAAATGAACAAAAAATGATGATGAATCTAATTTTTTGGAAGAAGATTTCAAAATAACACTAGATTTTAGGAAATTATGAGCTTTTCATAGCCTACATGCTATATTTTTTCTGTTAAATGAATTTAAATGCTTGAAAAACAAAAAAGGAAAAAAGTTACTAAATTATCCTTGAAATTCTTCAAATTTGGTCTTCAAATTCGCCTTGAAATCCTTCCTATTAGCTCATATTTGCTCTCCAACTGCTGTGTGAGGACTAGTGAGGGCATTTATGCTTTTAAAGGCAAAAAAAATGTTTTTTGTGCATTTTTGGCACGTCCCAAGCACATTACTCATTTATGCAATGTCTCGCGAGATTTTGCCTTGGACTCGTCGAGTGTGCCAACTATGAAGTTGGCATCCTCTTGTTCTTTAATATATCCCATTATTTGTTAATTTGGCAACCTTTTTTATTTGGCCCTAGACAAATTATTATTATTACCCCACTAATAGCATACGAGTGAACTTTCACTTTACAACTCTTATACTCATTTCTACATTGGCTACAACGCCAAAGATAACCCCACCACCAAGAAATTGTTCAATCATGGTTGAATGTCACCAAAGAGGTGATACTATGTCAAATTTAAATGAGCTTCAACATGTGGGGCAACTAAACTAGAACTACTAGCCATTCTATATGAACATAACAAAAAAATATATATATATACAACTTAAAATATAAAAAATAAAAACCAACCTTATAACCCTTGTATTATATCATGTTTGATTTTTCAACAAGTAGTGATAACCTCTTGATTAACTCCAAAATACCTCAATAGGAAGCTTTTCAAATTAAATCAAAGATCCCTTCAGGGAAATACCTTCCATTTGGCAGCATGTGTCAATCATCCTCTAATTAAGAATAATAATCTCGGGAATTTCAAGACAATTTTTGAAGGTTGTGCTCCTTTCTAACAGAGTTTGAGAGACGAGTGGATTTCAAAAGTCCTTTGAGAGAGACAAGTTGCCAGAAGCCTCTTCAAAGTAAAGAGTGGATTTCTAAAATGGTATTAGCTACTCAAGGCCTCCTGCTTTTAAAGGTTCTTTGAGCTTACGTCAGTGTTCCTTTATGAACTTCTGCAGAAATACCTTGTGGCTGTTTTGGAGAAGTTAGACATCATGTCATTTGAAAAAAGATCTTGTGATACAATCAAAATATGATTGAAAGGTAATTAATGATATATA
Organism: Sequoia sempervirens; assembly: GCA_007258455.2. Taxonomy (NCBI): domain Eukaryota; kingdom Viridiplantae; phylum Streptophyta; class Pinopsida; order Cupressales; family Cupressaceae; genus Sequoia; species Sequoia sempervirens. Next base: position 5,870 of record VDFB02317500.1, on the reverse strand, counting down.
TGAAAGCTGATCTCATTGGTCTTTGTGCTTGGGTCTCTATGATTATCACCATGGCAAGGGCAACAGATAATGTTGATAGGTATAGCTATTATGTCTGCTTTCATGCAATATCCAAGGGTAACAAAACAAAGATTCAAGCATAGGGCAATTCCAAAAAATGGCTCAGTAAACTTGTAGATACTCCATGTATACATAACATGGAATTGCTCATTTTTCTTTACACATCACAGAAAAAAAAAGTATCAAAAGGCAGTGTAAGAATAAAGACATGTTACATTCTTTAAATCCCCAAATTTTAGCTATCAGCAAAATACATACCTTTGGTGTAACAACAGATTGATGTTGACTTTTAACCGTGTCATAAGAATGTGATGCAAGAGCGGCTATTGAACCTGAAATTCCAGCTGTTATACTTAGCTCCAGAGGAGACAATGGATCCGTCTCATCAATAGACCTGCAGAGTTAAAAAACAGTTTCAAGTGAACAAAAACATCTTATTGACAATCTAAAGCCTACCGCCTCATATCTAAAACACAAAATCAAAATGCTTATGGTTTTTCGAGAATGGTTTAGGTGTATCAAAATTGTTTTATTGCCAGTTAAAATATATGGAAAAATAAAATTAATCTCAATCAATGATGAGAAAGAATCAAACTGCATGGATTAATTTTAATAAATAATGGAAATGGTATTTTATCCTTCATTGAAAAATCAAGAGAGTTCATCATGTACATATAGATTCCAATGTTACAAATAACAGAAAGCATTTTGCTCGTTCCTTATTATTACAAGAGAGTTCATCAGGCTACTCGCATGCAAAATTTGAGCGAAAACAGATAACTTACTATTTTTAGTAGTCCTGCTTCCGGGACAAATTTCAGGGTCCAGATGCAGAGTTCTTCTTTGCATGTCTGGATATTCCTTCTGGGTTTTTCGAGACCTTCGCGATGATATAACATGCAAAACGAGACGATCACTTTCAGAATTCAGTCTTCCGAGGCTATTTTTAGGGTTTGCATGTCAGGGTTTCTTTTGCATGTAGGGTGATTCCTGGTGGGTTTTTCGAGAGCTTCGCGATGGTGTGACATGCAAATGAAGATACTCACTCAGTAAGGAACTTGCTATTTTTAGCAGGTGTGTCGACGGTAAAACTTCGGTGATTCGAGAATCCGGTGGGTGCCACGGCGAAAGCGAATCGCTTGAATACATCTGTGAGCTTAGTCGAGGGGTTTCTGTTGGCAACTGGGACAAAAGGTCGAGCACCCAATCCCGGGATTGCTTGAAGCTTTCCATAGGCCGACGATCCATTCTTAACCAATTCCTCTGTGCGGTGAAATTTCAAATCATGGGAACACTTATTTTATGAAGTCATTTGAGCAAGCTAAACAATCAAATCAGGGGGATGCATAGTGGGTGTGAAACCGGATAGGTCACGGTGTTGAGGAGCACCTAAGATTGAAATTTCAAATCAATAAGACATTTAAATTCTCAGAAACATGAGTTTAAACAAACCGCATTGACTTGTGCTGAAGCTCATGGGGTGACTAAGAAGCAAGCAGATAAAACAGGGTTCAACAGAGAATACATGAGGATATATAGTCCAGGCCTGAACCATTCAGAACTTAGGAGATTACCAGAGCCAGGAAGACTTTCACTATAAATAAAAGAACTTGCTGTGAGTTGAGTGAAAAACCAATAAAATGCAGGAGAACTTCATCACAGGAAGACACAGCCAACAGAAATCATGGGTGATAAGAAGCCATTCTAAAGTAGCTATGTCTCAGGAGTTGAAATATTGAGCACAGAAGGTCAAAGAGATCATGTGGGGGTCGCCTATCACTTCATTTTTAAAGGTGCAATCAAGCCCAAAGGAAAACTCGGGGTTGGAAAAAGGACTACAAGTGGCCCAGAGAATCCGCCTCACCTCTAGTAGCCCAGCAAAAGATCAAAATGCTGAAGCGGGTGTCAGCCCCAAAGGCACCTGAGGGTCAAGCGGGTCAGCATTCTAATCCCTCTCAGGGCAAATCAAAGCCCAGTCGTATGTGTGAGAACAGAAGACAGGAGGTGCTCTGGTTGAAAAGTTTAATGCTTCCGCACACTTGCCAGAAACAAACTCCGAGGACAGGAGGATCAACAAGTCAAAGAAACTCGTCCTCCTCACCCTCCTAAATGCGCCCAAGCAAGGTTATGTGAAGACAAAAATGGGAAGGCGAAGGGTCATCCTCTTGCCAGGCCAAAATGCGCCCAAGTTTAGGTGTAAAATGGTGATTAGAGATGGTAAATAAGGTGAAAAACAATCCTCAGGCGTGGTGAAAGATGGTAAAAGCTAGGCGCACTCAAGGTGTAAGGTGTTGGAGAATTTCCTAAGGCGTGTGAGGTGGCAAAGATGAATTCTAGGCGTCTTTTCTTTTATTATTTTCTCTCAAGGGTGTTACATGCGCCAAGGGTTGATGGGAGTTATAAGGTGTGAGAGAATAATTTCCTAAGGCGTGGTGAAGAAATATTTCAAGGCGTGATTTTAAAATGTCAAGGGTTATGCGCCTAGGGTCTCAGGAGAAATATGAAGTGAAGTGACTTGCTAAGTGATATAAAAATTTCCTAAGGCAAGGATAAATATAAAATGCGCCTAAAATGTTGAGTGGAGAATAATAAAATATTTCTAAGGCGTTAGAATTTTTAAATAAAATTGCCTTTCAAGTGTGGAGTTAAATCCAAAATGGTGAGTGGTAAATCAAGTATGCCGGGCATGAGTAAATTTTTCTAAGTGAAGATGATACTTCTCTCGCTGGCAGGCAAACAAAATATTTTCTAAGGCAAATTCTCAAAATGCAAGATGATTGAAATATTTTCTAAGGCAAATTATTTTCTTCTTAGAAAATACGCCTAGAGCCTCAGGGTGATGAAATTTTCCGAAGAGCGAGCAACTTTCCTCAGAGATGAAGTCAGAGACGATGATAATGCAGGATGAATTCAAGTTCTTCAAGAAGCTGGAGCAACAGGAAGATCACGAGCGAAGGATGGATTTAATTTGACAAAATAATATTTTTCTAAGGTTCAAATTGAAAAATTAAATGAACCCATTCGTTGGGTACCCATGAATTCGAGGTGTTCTGAAGAAAATTTTCTTCTGGGTACTGGACGTTCGTAATGATAAATGGATTTTTAGATCTTCTGAACTTCACCGACACTCTTTCAGTGAAGAATTTAATCAGTGCTCAAATTGTGGATTTTTCTAAGGGAAAATTTAAAATTTTCTAAGGCAAGTTTGAATAAAATGTGTTTTCGGAGTGAATTTCTTAAAATTCTCTGAGTGATGAATTCGAAGTTAGTTGCCTAGATAATTTTGATTGAATTCTTCAAGGATGAATTTTCCAGAGATGATGAGAAGTTAAAATTCGAATTTCAAGTGACAGGATTCCGACTGGTGAATTAAAAGGGTGGATTTAAATTAAATTTTCAAAAATAAATTCAAAGATGCTAGTCAAAGTCAAGTTTCTAGAAGAATAAGATTCCTGACGTCGGGGACAAGTGTCAGAAATACCAGAGAGGGAAAATTCGAATTCTTGAAGTGGAGTAGTGGAAGTATAATGCACTGGCTAAAATTAACTTCTTCTAGAATTCGAATTTTGGCTATAAAATGGAGATGTTTCTCACTTGTTTTCACAGCTGAAGAGGTCGAACTTGCTCTGAGTAAGTTGCTGAAGATTGAGTGTTTGTTGAAGCTTGAAGGAATTCGTAATTTTGCTGAGGAGTGGAGTTTGCTGAAGAGGCGGACTTAGAAGTTGATCAAATTTGCAGCTAAAGGAGACGCCTTGAGTTGCTGAGAAGTGCGCACTTGCTGGTTGGAGAGGAGAAGTTGCTGGTACAAGTGTGGCTGAAGCTTAATTTATTGCTGAAAATTGAAGTTGCCTGTGCTGAAGAGGACGCCTTGCAGTGAATTGAAGTAGTTGAGAACTTTAAAAGCACGAACTTGCTAATTGCTGATTGCTGGTGTGAAGTGCGAATTTGCAAAAGTTCAAGTTGCAGATTGAAGTTGCTAAGGCTGAAGTCTACTTAGAAATCTTTTCTAAGTGTTGAAATTCGAATTTATCAAAGAAGAAGAAGCTGAGGTTTGCAAACACGAGAGTTATTGCAGCTTCTAGAAGTTGACTGCAGCCCCTATACAATGTCATGTATTATTTTATTAAATTAAATTGCTGATGAATGTTATTGTTTGCAGATGGCTGAGGCAAGGACAACTGGAAAGGACAATGGTGCATCCAGGCAAGCTGTGATCAAGAAGCTGAGTAAGACGTTCATGCCGGAATCAAAGTTTATTTCAAAGTTGGGCAAGTTGACAGACACCAACCTGGGCTCCGTCAACCTGGAGACCTTCAAGAACAGAATGTTTGGAATTGGAAGTCATCGGCCTTCAACTACTTCACACAATATCGTTCGAAGCGGGTTGTATGCAGCTGTTGGTTTTCCACCAGCCATTCAATGCTCGGAGCTGATGATGGAGTGCGCCAATTACTATGAGAAGGATCATCGATCGATCACGTCACCAGATGGCCAAGTGCTAGCCAATCTTACTCCAGCAGCCATCGGTGAAGCTTTCGGGATCCCGGCGCACAGGAACATGATTTACAAATCCAGAGAACGGGCTGAGCGGATGTATGCTTCTGCTTTTGAGCGATGCATGGAGACAATTAACACCCACTAGATGACCACTCCTAAGCCTTCTCGTACGAAGTTGCCGAAGCAGATCATAGCGGATGACTTGAAGCAAGAATACTGTGATCTCATCATGATGCTGAGCAGGGTTGGAGGTTGTGCACAATCATTCATTTTTGAACCCTAGATGTTTTACTACATCAATCTTGTGCTGGAAGGAAAAGACTATGTCAATTGGGCTGTGATGATCAGTGATAATTTGCATGAGCAGCTCCTGGGCCTCCGAAGAACGAAGACATTTTACATGAGCTCCTACATTATCTACATGTTGGCACGGATGACGAAGTACAGGGGGATCTGTTATAAGGAACCTGTTGGTTGTGGCTCCCACCAGTTTAAAATATATGATGCCTGTCCACAGTTGCATCTAGCAAGCACAACCCACTACACGCGTGTCAACGATTCCTTCACCATGTATATCACGAGGTTGCTTCAGGAGCGGTTACATCACAGAATCTCGAGGGAAGCCCAAGAATTAATTGAGAGGTATGGGTGTTGGTTCATACAGTTTCCGAGATTTTCTTACGTTAGGCTGCAAGGTTTCTCATCATACCCATATAGGCTGCCTAAGTACCCAACAGATAGAATATTGATGCTAGAGATATCTAGGCAATTGCTTGCCTTTGATAAAATTCAAAAGAAGAAGAAGAAGGGGGGAATAGAGTTTCCAATTGTCATGGGCAACTCGGATGAGGTGTGTCCTTCAATGCAGGCAGCTAGAGAGGCTGAAAGTGAACTTCAGTTTTATCATTTTTCATATCATACTAGCCGACAACACTACGATCCACACCATAACATCAAGTGGGTGTTGTCAGAAGAATTTAAACATAAGGCCACCATTGAAGATTATTGGGCCGATGCAGCTGATGAGATTGAAGTGAGGAAAAGGATGTTTTCTCGGTTGCCTATTACTTTGATCAGGGAGTGCGAAGTGGTGCCGGTTCCAGACCAGGCCAATGAGGATATGGATGTTGTCCATCCTGATTATGCAGCAGTTAGAGATACCCCACTTCCACCTCCCGATTGGTCAGAGCTTGAGGTTGCAGATTTAGATACCCTCTCTATCCCGGTCATGACATTTACTAGAGCATGGGTGGATAGGCGAGTAAACAGGTTGAAAAGTAGGTCAATTGCCTTGACTTACAATTTGATGGGAG
>VDFB02317499.1:0-26913 GCA_007258455.2 Sequoia sempervirens | reverse complement strand
TGTAATGTTTTGTTTAATGCTGATTATGTGAATAAAACTAGTGTTTTGGTTAACTTTCATATTGTTTTACATATTTTTAATGTACGGATGTGTCTACGATGATCTTAAGCTGGTGTCCCAGAAAAATTGATGATTCCCAGTCAACAAAAATCCTTTTTCAGGCAATGTAGCCCTGGATTGATTCTGGAGTTCTGGATCAGAGATAAATTGTATGAATTATTACAACCACAAAGGCTTCTTTACTTTAACCTAGGAATAAGTAATTGAGACATAGTTTATTAATGAAAGTGACAAGATGTTTTATGCTCAATCTATTATTAGAATTACAATTTCTTCTGCAGCATGCAAACAAGAGAATGTTTATACACATTCGTTTTCAAATGAGTGAGAGAAGTCTGGATCTTGACTCATTTCTATTTTTTTTTATTCAAGGGGTAAACGCTTTTGACCGGAGTTATGAACTGGAATGACTTGACTCATTTCTATTAGAATAGTAATAGTATTCTATTTTTTTCCATTGAAATTCCCGATTTAATGAAATAAAAAGATCTGCACTTATGCCTACGAGTTGGAGGGCAGTGGTGTGGAAGTTGAACAGAATTTGTGGGATAAGAAAAAATTAGTGTGGACTATTTATTAGATTCTGTTTTATGTTTAATGTGACATAATCATGTAAATTTCATTGGATATGGGTGTATTCAAGTTTTCTCTTGATGCCTTGTGTCTTATTGAAATTGAATTTTATATTCAGGACAGGAACAAATGACTTAGGACTAAACCCAGATGGCTCAGCAGTGAATCCTAGAGCCCTGCAGCAGCACATTCAAAATTATCGTCACCTCTTGAGTCAGTTACGTTAGGTAAAGTATAAGATTATGTTATCTAATTTCTACACATCAATTATTCTTTAACCAACTTCATGGGTGAGTTCTACAGTTTACCAATTCATTGTAAATGTTGATGTGTATTTGGCCTGTCTTCAGTGCTTCTTTGATTGAATAAGCCAAAGCGCAGACACCTACATGTGTGAACTTATCTTCTTGTCCATTTTTTCAAATTTCATATCATTGGTTGCAGAATATATTTCTTTGCCTGGTACTATATTTGAAGTGTATCTTAATACCTGGTAATTAGGATCACATGTTTCAATCTATGCCTGCTTCGCTTGGTACAAGTCTGGCATTGTCTTTAAATTTCATATCATTGTTGCAGAATATATTTGTTTGCTTGGTACTATATTTGAAGTGTATCTTAATTTATGCTAATTAGGATCAGATGTTTCAATCCACACCTGCTTCGCTTGGTAGAAGTCTGTCATTGTTAAATCCATTCTCAAGCTACTGCTGGAAAATATTGTGTTATTCTAACTATACTTTATAACACTTTATTTTGCACATTTTTGCCTAGCCATGTAAAAATTTAAGAGCGGGTAATTGCAAAGAACCAAACAAATACAATCTCGAAAAAACCAATTTTGGTCAACAAATTGTTTTGAATTTTGCTGCAAAAGTACTCTCAGATATGTGTTTTATATGCATACACTTATGGATTTAGGCTAAAACAAGCACACAGATTTATGGCTGCACAATGGTCATAGGCTTGACAAACAACTGAAAATACTATAACCAATGACATGTCAGTAAATTCAGATGTTTGAGTTCTTTTCATGTGGTTTCCATTGCTTTTCTGTTCTTAGTATTATTAATATTAGAAGATTTGATCTAGTGTTGAAGTCTGGGAACCTTTCTACTTAATGCATATGGAGGATGAAGATAGATGAAGCTGGTCGGCATTGGAATCCTTTTCTGGTTAGAGTTCTTCTAAATAGCTTGTGTATGTTGCAGGCTAATTGTCTCTAGTACTGCTACCAGTTGTTATGCTTGAACTGTATTGATTTTGATTATAATTTTAATTTTTAAGTACACTATTGTAGCTATGAATTGATATTAAAGTAAAATTTTCACCATGTTTTCTTGCGGTGTTAAATTTAGTTGTTTTCTGGACTTTCCTAATGTCCCACATTTCGTAATTGTTTTGTGCATTTCGTGGATCTAATTAACATTTTTTTCAGGAGAAAATTTCCTTCTATAAAATTAATGACTATATGTTTACCTGTTTGGTAGGCATAAGATCCTTACGAATTGATTTCTGTAAGGTCTTTGAATAATGGAGAGTGTCTCATTAAATACGTTCATCACCAATTTGATATGACATTTAGTTTTTTCTTAATGTTGAATTCAACACTTTTTCGAGACTGTTTTTAGTATTGGACTTCAAAAACCTGTTTTCTGTAATGTTCACAGAGAAGTATACTTTTCTGGGTCAGTTTGGGTGCATTTTGAGTCAGCCTATAATGCCAATTCTAAAATCATATCATTTAAGTAAAACTCAAGAGACTATGCACGTACTGTATGAACCGCATAGAGATTTTCTATCCGAGGTTTGTGTATGGTATTTTGTTTAGTTTGAAGCGGCCATAAAATGGGAAGTTGGAAAGAAATTTGATCTTTTGATTTTATTCTTGTTTCCTTTTTTAACACAAAATTTTGCAGAAAGATCAAGAATTCACACAGGCTATTCTTGGGGATAACTTAGATGCTTTTCAAAACATTCTTAGAAGGCATCATCAAGAAAGGCTGCAGCAACAACGTATACAACAGGAAGAATTATTAAGTCAGTTTTTTTTCTTTATTGACATTGCGGGTTCCTCTTATTATTTATGAGTCTTTGAACGTATATGTCGTGCCAGTCTGGATACAGAGGATATGTACACTAAGCTTAGATTGCGTGATACGGAGGATGCCATCAGAGGGATGGACAAAAAAGAACTTGGCAGGAAGAGCCGTCGATTGTGTGTAGAGTGGACAAAGGTTCCCTGTTTTTTCTTTAGCTTTTTTTTTTTATATGATATGTCTGGCATTTCCTGCATGGGGATAAATCAATTGTTATGGATCAAGGTTCCTTTCTCTTTTAGCTTTGTTATTCAAACAGATATTTAGGAAGTGACAGTCTTGGTATTTTTTATCTAAGGAAAAACCAGTTATTAACTTTGCCGTTCTCATATCAAGTTACATTTCTATTTGAATTTTGCGCCTCAGAGCAACCATAACGAGGTAGTCATCGATCTGAAAATGGCAAATGATCTTCCAGAAATTTGAAACCATCATAGACATTTATTGTAATAAATTTTGATCTTGCTAATACCATGGTTAGGGACCTTGAAAAACATTTCAAGCCATACCGTACAAAATTGGGGGGATTAATGGTGATTAATTTATTTAATAAAACTCCTTCGAGTGGAAAATCGTGGGCGTTCATGATAAGCATTAGTACAATATTTTCTGCTTTTTCCATCGTTGTTATCAATCTATTGATAAGTATTAACTGCTTTTAGATACTCTTCTACAGTTTGAATGTTCCATGTGGGAGATGTTAAAGGGCACAGGACTATTGTAGTATTGAGTAGAAGTGGAACGGTAAACAACTCATTTAACATTAATAAATATGTCTTACCCTTTGCTGTGAAGATTAGATTAGTCATAGTGAAGGTGTGATTATGGCCCTGGTTGATCCAGCATAGACGACACAGTTGTTGCTCACTCACTTTCATGTGAAGGCTATGATTCACTATGGAAGAGTTGGTAGGACAATTTGAATTGTTTCTGCACTTTTTCTTGTATAGCTAGCACTTCAACTACAAGGAGGTTCAAGGATTACATTAATAGAAAATTATATGTAAATATGTTAAAGAGTGTGTGTTTGTGCATAGAGGCGTGTGGATACCATGTTCTTCAAATTCTTGTTTTATGTGATTGGATTAAACAATTAATAGTAAGTGCTAAATAATGGAATGAAATAAACTTAGACAAATCTAGATTTTTTCCCTAAAGAAATTAAGTATTATCTGATTTTGAAATATTTACATACAGGTTTAAAACATAAACTAATGCAAATGGAAAAACAAGAAAGTTGCCATCAAATTGAAGAAAAAACATTGCAAATGGAAATATAATGTTCCCATCCAATTGGGAATTTAGTATTTATTTGCTTTTATGTGATAAGTGAGATTTTGGAGGCTTTAACAATTAAATGGAAACTGGTTTACCATTAAACAATAGCTAAAACTTGTTTTCTGATGACTCAACCGTGGCTTGAATGTGTGCGACTTGTTTCTAAAATCTCACACTATATGTAGTCTATTAGCTAATTAAGAGTTGTGGGCACATTTTTTAGGTACATTTTGGATATGGGGACTTGTTCTTGTAAAAGTCTTATATGTAGACCTTTTTCAAATTTTTCACTTGTAAGACTAGGGTAGCCTTAATTTATGACTTCAAAATTCTACTAGCCTTTGTAGTATTCAAATGTATACAAATTTAAATTAATTGAATGCAATGATAGTGATTTTATCAATCCTTTTCTACTATGATTAATAAATATATTCACCTTTTACATTGTGAAAATTGTGTTTATCTAGATTTATGTCAACTAATGAATTGTATTAGGAATCCCAAATAATCTATTTTATTTTAATTTGAACTACAATTATGTTTATTTAATCCATGTTGACTAATGAGTTTCGTGCAAAGATTCCATGTGTAAGTGGAAGAATAATATATTTTGGTGCATCACTCATGTTTCACTTCAATTGTTTACTTTTAATTCTTTCTATCTTTTTTCATTCAATTGGATTTAGTTGTAATAAAGAAGGAACCAACCTTTCAAACTTGGAAGTTGTCTTGCACTTTAAGGGGCCAAACTTGTAGGATTTCCTATGTTGGTTCTTTGTAGAGGTGTTGATATTGAAATGTACGAGTATCAACACACATATTTATGTTTAGTAAGTTGAAGTATTTATTAAGACATTGGTGAGGTAAGACAAATACGACTTATAAAGTCTAAGATAATCCAAAAACTTTACCAATATTTTTAATCAAGAAAGATGAAGGGTTAAAAAGACTACAAACTACAAAAGTCAAACAAAAATTATTAAACAAAATTAACTTGCATTCACTACCCATTCCCCCCCTACTAGAATTAAGACATTAGTGGCTTATATTCATCACCCTCTATTAATAAATACAACTCTATCTATCCCCCTCTCTTTATCTCTCCCTCTCCTCTTCATATCTCTTTCCTCCATCTCCATCTTCACTTCTATACCCTATCTCTATCTCCTTAGCCCTCTCTCTTCCCTCATTCTATCCCTCTCTCTCCTCTCTCCATCTTTTTGTATTGCAAACATGACATGACCTTGTTGATCATGGAGCCTAGTTAACTTTTTGATTCTAAGGTTTTGTTTCAATCGTGTTTAGATCCATGTAAGCAGATGCATAGTTGATTTGAAGCTATCACTTCTCCATTGAGATCTTTGTTGCAAACATCATTTGCTAAATGGCCTACCAATTGACCTTGTGTACTACACAAATGTATGGAAAAGCTATCACTATTATCCTAACTGACCTTCCACACCTCTTCAGCATACCCATCGCACACCAAAGGTGTGACTACTAGTTTTAATTTTAAATATAATTAAATATAGATATGGAATTGTTTTTTATTAGCTGATAGGCTATTTGTGTCAAATGTCCATTGGGATTTTCGCTAGCCTAATCGTGAAACAATTTTTTCCACATCGGATGAGTTTCCCAGGGTGGTTGCCTCAATACGCAAAAGATGAAGATGAATGATAAGTGTTTGCTTGCGTGAGGGTTAATGCATCCTAGTGTTGTTGTTCGATGGCACGGGAAAGTATATTGTTTCCGGTTGCATCATTTGCAGTGGATCCTCACGTGAGGGTTAATGCATCCTAGTGTTGTTGTTCAATGGCACGGGAAAGTATATTGTTTCTGGTTGCATCATTTGCAGTGGATCCGACTGATCATTGCATGCCTGTGCATACGACTGCTAGTTTTTATTCAAGTTTTCTAATACAATTACAAATATTTATCTTTCTATCAGCCACACATTTTATATTTTATGTTTTTAGATTTATTTAATAGAATATTTGGGTAATAGACTCCAACTATTATGTCTATTGATGATTTGATAGTTGTTTTTAAGTGTTGTCTATTATAAAAAAATTGTGGGTGTAGTAATTTACAATGTTTTTGATGATTCTCTAAGAAAGGTACAACCTTGAATGTATTATAGTAAATTAACATTGCTCATCATTGCTAAATATATGAGGAATTATATTTGAAGTATTATCAAATATAACCACAAGAAAGACAAATTCATAGTTTTTAATGACATGAATCTTTCAAGTAAATTATGTAGTTGTCTAAAGACACTTTATACAAAAATCTATGTTAAATATAATAACCAAGCAATTTAAATATAATTCATAGACTTATCTTTTTTAATGCACAATTTGTTTTATCTGTATTTGAAACTTTACTATTTGTTTATAATGAAAATCCAATATTATACAATATTAATATAATACTATCATTAAAAAATATTGTTGTCATTTTTTAATCCAGAAGTTGTGATTTACATACAAGTATTTAGAATTAAATCTCACTATATATATCACTATTTTTTTTAGTTTTGTAAAGGTGAATAGTACTTATAAGGTCCATTTTAATGGTGTAAGGTGACCTAGAAGATGAGGTGGTTTGGGTGTAGGTCATTTATTTAATTTTTTTTCATGATATAAACTAAAATTTGTATTTCTCAATATATTATCACAATATCCTTGATTTGGGTGTCATAAGATTGTTGTAGGATGCACAAGGATGTTGGGCTTGAGTAGAATATTGTTAATGAAATTAATTGAATTTTTTATTTTTTTTACAAGTATTTAGTTTCATATAGCTCTGCATTTTAACTTTTAATTTCTTGGAAATATATTCTATATTTTAGTTCTCTATATTTCACTCTTAAGTCTAAGGTCAATTTTTATTGTACTGTGATTAAAGTATTAAGTTTTTAATAAAAATTCTATAATAAAACCTCTTTTATAGTTGTATATTAAGGAATTATACAATGTCATTCTTATTTGAAATATTAATTTATAATATATTATTTCTGGCTATGTAACCTTACTACTATTAAATACATTGCTCTCAAATGCATGTTGTATCACTTCTATTTCAAAATATGAAGAAACATAATAAGAGTGAATTAATTTTTACTAATCTCCCATTTTAGTGTAAAAATAATTACTAAATGTATATTCAAAAATCTTGTCACAAATAAATTTCATTTCACGTATATTAGATCCTAAAAAGAATTATATTACTAATTTATTCAATAAATGGTAATATATGGAAACTAATAGTATAGTTCTTAAAAATAACATAAACATGGAAAAGTGTGGGAGATAAAATAAAAAAAATTGAATAATATTGTTTATAAAAAAGACATCTAATCTCTATGGTGATAATGAGGAATCTATGGCTCATATTTTATCTCAATATCCCTTGTCTATATGCATCTTATAGGTAGTGGAAAAAAAATAGAACCAATCTCTTGTCCATATTAGTTATTTGCCTCATTTTTATATTTTGCGATATCCTCCCTTTGTTACTTATTTAATCTTGGTAGCTTTTTATATTAGTCTCACATTCATCTTTTATCAAGTTTTCATTGAAAAGGTGATCCTAGATCACTAATATCATTTTTTTAAGAAAACATTGGGAATCCAGATTGGAAAGGATATGTGATTGAATTACAATCTAAAAGGTGAATCAATCAATTCTGGATTTGGATTCTTTGGATGATTATTTTGTATTCTTAATGTGATGCAATGATGTAGCTATGTAAACTATGAGAATGCAACCCTCTGATATGAATTCTAAAAAACAACAAATAGGCAAACAAATTTCAATTCTAGAAATGAGGAGAGTGTTGAGAAAATGTGTCTCAACCTTGCAATTACATAAGGTATTGTGATAAGGTGAAAATCCTTGTCCTAAAACATGCAACAACAACAAATATGCCAAAAAGACAAAAACAAACACCTAACACCTCAAGATTAGGCAAAACGTTAACTTAACAAATGCGAATGAAATGATTATACATTTGTAAATTGCTCCTTTGGTTGGCCCTTTGATCTTTGATGTTGTGTATGCTCCTCTTGATGGAAAAAGATGTGAGATGGGATGTAAAGATGGTTGATAGTAGATGAATATGGGATGCAAATGCAATTGTGAAGACAAAGTGAGAAAATTGGTTAAGTATGGCTTAAATGTCAAATTGGAAAGAGTTTGGTAGCAAAATCATGAACCCCTTTAATGAGAGAAAAGAGGGGGTATTTATAAAGGAATTTGAATTATCTAGAGAATTCAATAGTTGATATTTATCCAACAAGGCCAAGATGAAGGGCTATGGTGAGTTGAGGACTCACAAGCCCTCACATCTTGACATGTGGAATGTGAAGTGGCTAAGGATGTGATGTTGTGTAAGTGAGGTGGAATAAGGACATGTAATTTGAAAATACATTGGGATATGAGAATATTTTCTTAAAAGGAAAGTTTTTGTTCCCAAATGATTGGAAAGTGACATAAGAGGAATTTTAGTATTCCTCAAAAATCTTCATGGGGAAGAGTAAAGTAGTTGGAAAAATAAATGTGAATTAAAATTCACATTTTTGGAAGAATCTCATGGACAAGACAAAGTTCCAAAAAGGGGAGCATTTGTCCACATATGACACGATGTGACAAGTCAAAGATTCTAAAAGATGCATGGGGAAGAGAAGATTCCTTGGAAGAATAAATGTGAATTAAAAAAATTCACATGGGGAAGAGATAAGTCTTAGATGAATAAAAAAGAATTAAAAATTCCTTGGGGGATGGGGAGAGTTGACCAAGGTACTAATTAGACTTAACTAATAAATAATTAGAAGATAATTAGATGGTAATGGGGATTAAAAACCAACTTGCAAAAGTTGGAGGATGTGACACATCCTAATCAAGGATTAGGTATGTGCACATCCCTAATGATGAGATTAGGAGGTGGGTTGGGATTAAGAAAAAAATGTGACATGTGAGGAATTAAATAAATGAACTAAAGAGATAAGGTATTTAATTATTAACTAAATACCTTAGGTATTTGACATGATTGAGGGTATTAATTAAATAATAGTAATATTATTTAATTAATGCAAATAAAATGATATTTAGATGAAAGGGGATAAATTTGGATAAATTAAGTGTCCAAATTTAAGTATTTACATTTTTTCCCTCTTTGAGATGGTGTTACAAAGTAGCATCATTTAAAATAATATTAAAACATATAACCCAGAAGAAGATGGTTAGATTGGGAAAGATGCCCTAGTCATTCAAAAGAGTGACTAGGAAGGAATGATGGAGGTGAAGATGAAGATTAAGGATGAAGGATGCCCCCTCAAGAGGACATGTAGGTTCAAGAGAACATAGGTGTGCTCTCAAAATGGATGAGATGATGAGAATGGAGATAAGGAAGGTGATGCAAATGGATGGGTAAGCAAGGATCGAAAGGCGACAAGAGATTGGGAAGCATAAATGGATGCAAGGATGAAGGTGATGTTTCCCTAGTCAGACCACAAGCCAAAGTGGGTTGATGATGGGGAGAGTATATCCTGATGATGATGAGGGAAGGATATATCCTAAAAAAAGAGGATAGGGAAGGATACATCCCAATAAAAAGGGTTGTTGATGAGGCAAGGATACATCCTGAAACAACACCAAAGGATAGGGAAAGATACATCCTAATGAGGACAATGATGAGGATGATTGGATCGAGGCTTGTAGCAAGGCTAGGAACAAGACTAAGTATGTGATGAGTTGTGCTAGATTGAATGGATGAGGAGGGGATTGAGATGTGAGATGGATGAAAGGATAAAAGCGATGGGGGATAAGAGATTGAAGAGATGATGATAAGAGATTGGATGAAGAGGGGAGGGAGATTGATGAAGGATGAATGGATACGGGGCATTTTTGATAGATGAGAGGATGGAATGGGAGATGAAATGGAATCCTAATTGAAATTTTCCATCTTTGGAGCACTGATTTTTACTATAGCATAAGACACAAGATGCTAGGGTATGAAGAACCAAGGCAGATTAGTGTCTAATGCACAAAACAAACACAATAGACAAAAAGGCTATTCCAAAACCCCAAAGTCACGAAGACCTTGGTTGGGCCAAGCATTGGAATAACCACAAGCACAAGAGGATGGCCTAGTGTAACACAAGACCATGTGAGTCTTGGTGGGTACTACGCAAGACAACCGAGAAGACAACAACAAAGCAAGAAGATCAAGATATGCCCATATGTTGACTAGTCAAAGCACACCATGATATGATGGATTGAGACGGCCATGAAAAGTGATGATAGGGAGCTCAAATGATAAAAAAACACAAAAGTATCAAAATATCACAATCAAGTTCAAACATCCTTTGCCATAGGATTGGGAGGATGGATGGGATTGATGAGGTCTACTAGGAAGGATGCATCTATTGAGACCGATGATGGATACTAAACTAGAAGATTGATATGACATGGGATATTCAAAGCTGATTGGATTTACTGATACAAGTGAATCTTGTTTGTTAAGAATTGGCTAAATAAGGGCTTAGCTTGACAACACGACACAAGAGAGGAAAGAAATGAGACTGACACACCCTAAAGACCTAGGGGCTTGGGGGCTGATCAAAGATTATCCTTGCCTATGTGAAAGCACATATACCTCATAGTTCGATAAAAGGCTAAAGACTGATCATGGATAAAAGCGAAAAGAGGACGATGAAGATTGATGATGGATGACAAATACCAGATAGAAAAAAGGAGCCCCGAGGGTGGATCAAAGGATCGACCTTGCCTACATGAAAGTGCAGGGGAAACATAGTTCGAAAAAAGACCCAAAGATAAACAATGGATAAGGGATGATGAGATGACTAGGATAAGTGGATAAAAAGATGGGATCGATATGATGAGACAAGATAGATTTGTTAGATTGGATAGGATTGATGATGGGGATTACACGAAGCTAAGGGATGGGATAGTTATCCAAATCAACAAAATGAATTGGGAGGATGATATGATGGAGAGATGAATGATGAAAATTGATAAGACATTTGAAAGATGTGAAAAGGAAGCATCAGATTGCATAGGGAGTGATACCAATGACAAGGGATTACAAGATGGGATGAGGATAGGGAAGAATGGATAAGAAGAGAAAGATGGGTGGATAGGAAGAGTAGTATGGGGAGATGAAAGGGATTGGATGGATAGGAAGATAAGGATTGGGAGACGGAGGGGATTGTTATGATGGATGATGTCTCCAATGACTATTCCACAAAGGGAGATAAGTGCCCCCACTCTAAATATGTCGTGTGTCATGAGGTAGGAGGGATGCAAGATGAGTGGATGGGAAGATAAAGGAGATAACTAGAGGATAGGATGGGTTACTAAGGAATACAATGGAGCATGGATGAAGGTAATGTATGCCAAGAGGTGTCCAAGGCATGCATATATAGGTGCCCTTTTTTTTATCAAGATCACAAAAAGGATGGAGGGATGGGAGATAAATGGAATATGATAGTAGGATGGAAGGGATGAATGAAGAGGATGTATAGCAAGAAGACACGTGCATAGCTGGAAGCATAGCATGGAGCATCGTGGATGGAGGGAATGTATATCGGGAAGCTTCCCCCAAGTGTGGAAAAGGACGTATGGCAATTTAGGAATGATGCCTATTTTTCAAGTTTTAATCATGGTACTTATCCAAGGCACTTGTTTTCCAAGTTTTCACCATTGAAAGAATGATTTCTCTTTACATTATTTTTTTTCTTCTAATTTTCTTGACTTTTTTGATAGAATGTGGATGGAGATGGATAAGGATAGGGAGGTGGATGGGTGGGTGTGGAAAACATGTGGTAAAAAGATGGATGAAGGACTCAAGCATCAAATTCCATATGGAGGATTGAGATCCCATGTTCAAAGTGACTGGTGGATGTTGGTACAACCTTATTAGGATAAATGGATTATGCAAGAGGATGAATTAGAGGGATTTGATGGGGAATATATGTGGGATAATAGATGGGATTCTGGAAAGGCTATGGATAGAATGATGGGGTAGGTGAGTTCAGAACCAACATTGGCATATGTGGTGGTGTATGTGAAAGGATAGGAGGATTAATGGATTGAGAATGTGGGGATAATGGACGAGATGGGATGGTGAATTTTGGGACATAAAGACCCAAAACAGATTTAGGAGATGAAAGGGGTGTATGATTAGATTTTGGTTTAGAAACTTTGAATGTTGTTATGGATGCTTGATTTGAAGGCATTGCATCTTTTTTCTTTTGGATCCACATTGTTTTCATTTTTGCTTTGGTGGGCCTGTGTGGCCGATGGGTTTGATTTTGATTATGGATTTTATTTTTCTTTTCTTCACCATGTATTTTAGAGGGGACATGGGGAGCTTTAGATTTATGTGGATGTTTGGATTTATGCATTTTTTCTTTAGCATCCAAAGTTCTTTTGATAGCAATGGGATGTGTGCAAAGAGATGGATGATGTGGAGTGATGGATGTAGGATTATGAGGATTATATGTAGATGGAGGATGTGTATGTATGTTCCTTTTTTTATCCTAATTAGGGGAAATGTGAATGGGGTGTTTATGATGGATGACATGGATAGGTGATGAATGGATAAAAGGATGAATAGGATGAGATGGAGGAGGTGATTTTGGGATATAAGGGCCCAAAAAAGACACAGTAGGTGGAAGGACATAAGGAAGCAAGATGGATGGAGTAGATGAAGGAGGTATATGGATGGTTGTTTTGAGGTGATATGATAGAGGAGGGATGGCAGAAAATGATCTAGTTGAGTGATGGGAAGAGCCTACATTTCTTTTGGAATAGGTTCATTGAGGACATATGGAGGTTGTACCAACATCTTTAGATTGTGATTCTTTGGAAATAAATTGTGAGTCTTGGGAAATAGGTCCAAGACCTTGCATGTAGAGTTGTTCTTTGACCTAGATGGGCTCTAAAATACCTTGCTCATGAATGCCTAAACCTTTTCCTTGATAGTTCATGTTCTTGAGCATTCGATCCATGATATGATTTTTGTTATTTTGGAAGAATGATGTGAGTCCATTATTAGGTGAAGGATGATGGGTAGTATATATGCTTTATTTTTCTTTAGCAAGGAGACCACCATGGACGAATGTGAGGGTGCCAAGGGGATATACAAGCGGTGTGAGGATAGTAGGTTTAGGCGATGATGGAGGATCATGAGATGGAGATGATGGGGTGGTAGTATCTGGATGGGTGGTATTAGGAGAGGGATTAGGGGATATGATAGGATCTGGATTTGTGGTAGCGGGTGATAAGGGCTCATGCAATGGAGATGGAGATAAGGGATCATGAGATGGAGTGGTGGAATCTTGAGTGACAAGGGGATCATGGGATGGAATGAATGGGAGTCTATGATATTGAGATGGGCTAGACAGGATGACAAGACTTGATGTGGAGGAGGGGATATTGCATGCTTTGGATCAAGCTCTTGGCATGAATCATCATGAGTGGGAGAGATGATAATGGACAAATGTTGGATGGACTCCCCAAGTGGGTGAGGTGGATAGATGGAAGATTCATGAAGTTCAAGAGGAGGGATTGTAGTGATACTAGGAGTAGAAGGAGTGGATTGGATTGGTGGATTTGTGATGGATTGGGAGGATCTACGTGTAGGAGCAGTTGACCAGATTTGGTTATCTTTGATGGGCTTGATAGATTTTAGAGTAGGAGATGGGGGCTCAATGGATTCAGAGGATGTGATGGTTTTGATGGTTTGAGTGGTGCTAGGGGTGGTAGCATCAATGATAGGTGTGGGCTAGAGAGGGGTCTCATCATTAGTGACCATGCATGACAGATTGGGATGGCATGGTTCTATGATTTCAAGTGGTGGATTTGGGGGTGTCTTCTTTGTCATAAGTCCTTAGAGAACTTTTGGAGTGAGAAAATTGCATATTCTAGGTTTAGATGGTGAGGTAGGAGTGGATGAAGGATCATGAATTGGTAGGGGATTAGGGCTATGGATTGGTGGATTAGGATTAGATTAAGGAACAAGATTGGATGGAAGACTAGGAGTAGATGGAGGATTAGGATTGGATGGAGGGTTAAGGTAAGGATATTGGAATGGTGAATTAGGATTATAGTAAGGATATTGGGATGGTGGATTAAAATGGGAAGATTGAGATGGCAGATTGAGATATGGAGACGTGGATGATAGATTAGGATAAGAAGATGTGGATGTTGGATTAGGATAGGTTGATGGGGATGTAGGATTAAAATAAAAAGGTGTGGATGTTGGATTAGGATGAGAAAACTAGTAAGGAGGATTAATTAAGGGTACATGGATGGGGGATTGTGATAAGAATACTGAGATGGCAGATTAGGATAAGAGGATGTGGGTGTTGGATAAGAGGATGATGTAGATGAAGGATATGATAAATATGTGGATGGAGAAGGTACTAGATATCCCTTGTCAAAGATAGCATAAGGAGCTTGATTAGACATGGATGAAGACATAACTGGATAGCTTGAAGAAGTAATTAGATTGTGGAAAGCAGGTGGTGAAAGTTTACTAGCGATGATAGTGTCAAGGGGATCTATGTTGTATACCTCTTGATCGATAAGACTTTCGTTATCGTCGTCAACATAAGTAGAGTTTCCCTTGACCTTTATTGATAGAGGATAAGGATTCATGATGATGGAAGGATAAAGAGGATGTATAAAATATTTTGGATGGAACAGCCTAAAGCTCAAATCAAGATTTAGGTCAAGCTCAGATCAGGATTGGATTAAAGCTCAAATTAGGATGATTGGATGATATAATGGAATTGATTTTGATGATCAAATTTGATTATCAAAGGTTGACTACGAAACTTAATCTACCTCGAGATGGAAGCAAATTGATTGGGTCAAAGGTGATTGGATAGGGATGTGACTGGACTAGATTGGATAAGATCAATCGATGATTGATAAGATCGACTGATGGATCAGATAGGATGATGAAAGGGATTGTAAACCCCATTCTGAGATTACCCTAGGTGACTTAGGATATTGATCGATCAGATTAAAGGATAAATGGATGATTGTGACACCAAATCCACCTTGAGATTGAAAGTGGATTGATTGGCCTGATGACGATGATTAACTTAGGACAAATGAAAATCCTAAGTAGATGTTGATGATGATGATCAATTTAGACACTTAGGTCAATTCAGATAACCTGAAACAAAGTTCAAGGGATTTGGATGGGGAAGATGATGATCTAATTGGGGAGACAAATGATATAAATGGATGAACAACTGCTCAAAATGAGAGAAGGAGGTTTGGAATAGATGAAATATTACTCAGAACAAATGATTGAGAGGGATGAACGACTACTTGAAATGAGTATACGATTGCTCACAACAGGTGAATGATTCTCAAAATGAGAAGATGAAGGTTTAAAATTAATGAATGAATGATTGGAATGAGTAAATGAATGATCGAGATGGATGAATGACCACTCAAAATGAGTAAGCAACTACTCACAATAGATGAATGATTCTCAGAACAAGAAGATGAAGGTTCAAAATGAATGAATGATTAATCAAAACGAGTAAACGAATCATCGAGAGGGAGGAATGACCACTCAAAATGAGTAAATGATTGCTCACAATAGATGAATGATTCTTAGAACAAGAAGATGAAGGTTTGAAATGAACGAATGATTACTCAAAATAAGTAAATGAATGATCGAGAGGGATAAACAACTACTCAAAATGAGTAAATGTCTGCTAAGAATGGATGAACAACTCTCAGAACGAAGAGATGGAAGCTCATAATGGATAAATGAGTGCTTGGAATGGATGAATGACTCTTGTAATAAGGGGATGAAGATTCAAAATAGATGAACAAGTACTCAAAATGAGCGAACGAGTGCTCGAAATGGATGAACGAGTACTCAGAACGAGTAAACAATTGATCAAAATGGCTGAATGAGAGCTCAAAATGATAGAAGAGGGCTCAAAATGGATAAAATTTTACTCGAAATGAGTGAACGAGTTCTTAGAAAGGGGGAACAAATGTTCAGAATGCGTGAATGGTCACTCAGAATGAGAAATGGTACAACTGAATGGAGGACAAAAAAGTTGTTTGTAGGGTAGATCCACCCCTAGAATAGGTCAGGTCCACTCCTGGAGGGTGGGTCCACCCATGGAAGGGCAGGGATACCTCTTCTAAGTGTGGGTACGCCCCTGGTAGTGAAAACAAGACAAAAATAGCTATTTGAAGCAGGTAAACAGGCACACGAAATGAGGAAATAGATTCTCATATCGAGGGGATGAATTTTTGGGACAAGGAATGCATTCTTGAAATGAATGCATGAATGTTCAGAATAGGGAAACGAGTGATAAAAATGATAAATAGGTGCTTAGAATGATGAAATAGGTGATAAAACTAACTGCTCAAGGGGTAAGTCCACCCCTAGAAAAGGTCAACTCCACCCCTAGAAAAGGGCAGGTCTGCCCCTGGATGGGCAGGTATGCCTGTTTGACTAAAATTTGGACAAATTTGATAGAAATAGGCTGAAACAGGACTAAGACAGAGGGTAGGTCCACCCCACTGTAAGGGAAAGTCCACCCCTGAATAAGTTTGAACTTGATTTTCAAAAAAATGGCTAAGGAAAAGGACCTAAAACATAACAAACAACAATCAAAGAATAAGGCTGACTTGACTGAACAAAAAATCACTGGTTTTGCACAAAAAATTAGTTCAAGCAGCACGATCCTAAGATTAGTAGAATGGGTATGGCCAAAAAAATCCTCTATTCTAGGATAAAAAAGGTTGCTAGAGGTTCTTTGATATACACCCGGTATGTGAGGCCCAAATCGTGAACACTAGTCTGTCACAAGTGTGATTCATGAACCTTAGCGAGATACTAAAGGTTCAGACCAAATTTTCACATCATCCCAATAGGTGTGTCAAAAATGTGATCAAGTGAAAATCCTTGTCCTAAAATATGCAACAACAATAAATATGTAAAAAAGACAAAAAAAAAACACCTAACACCTCAATATTGGGCAAAACATTAACTTAACAAACATAGATGAAATGATTATACCTTGCTAAGTTGCTCTTTTGGTTGGCCCTTTGATCTTTGATGTTGTGTATGCTCCACTTAATGGTAAAAGATGTGAGATTGGATGCAAAGATGGTTGAAAGTAGATGAATATGGGATGCAAGTGCTATGGTGAAGGCAATGTGTGAAAATTGGCTAAGTATGGCTCAAATGTCAAATTGGCAAGAGTTTGGTAGAAAAATTATGAACCCACTTAATGAGAGAAAAGAGGGGGTATTTATAGATGAATTTGAATTATCTAGATAATTCAATGGTTGAGATTTATCCAACAAGGCCAAGATGAAGGGTTATGGTGAGTTGAGGACTCACAAGTCCTCACATCTTGACATGTGGAATGTGAAGTGGCAAAGGATGTGATGATGTGTAAGTGAGGTGGAATAAGGACATGTACCTTGAAAGTACATTGGGAGATGAAAATATTTTCTTAAAAGGAAAGTTCTTGTTCCCAAATGGTTGGAAAGTGACATGAGAGGAATTTTAGTATTCCTCAAAAATCTCCATGGGGAAGAGGAAAGTAGTTGGAAAAATAAATGTGAATTAAAAATTCACATGCTTTGAAGAATCTCATGGACAAGAACAAGGTTACAAAAATGGAAGCACTTGTCCACATGTGACTTGATGTGACAAGTCAAAGATTCTAGAAGATGCATGGGGAAGAGAAAATTCCTTGGAGGAAAAAATGTGAATTAAAAAAATTTACATGGGGAAGAGAGAAGTCTTGGATGAATAAAAAGGAATTAAAAATTCCTTGGGGGATGGGGAGAGTTGACCAAGGTACTAATTAGACTTAACTAATCAATAATTAGAAGATAATTAGAGGGTAATAAGGATTAGAATCCAACTTGCAAAATTTGGAGGATGTGACATCCTAATCAAGGATTAGACATGTGCACATCCCTAATGATGAGATTAGGAGGTAGGTTAGGATTAAGAAAAATATGTGACATGTGATGAATCAAATAAATGTTATATTGATTTAATTCATTTGATGAAAAAGAGGTTTAAAGAGATAAGGCATTTAATTACTAACTAAATACCTTAGGGATTTGACAAGATTGAGGGTATTAATTAAATAATAGTAATATTATTTAATTAATGCAAATAAAATGATATTTAGATGAAAGGGGATAAATTTGGATAAATTAATTGTCCAAATTTAGGTGTTTATAGGTACTATTGATACTCAAGGTATTGTTTAGCTGAGGATGAAAGGGGGGGTGTGGGGGGAATCCCCCCTCACAAGGGGTCTGGGGGGATCATCCCCCCAGTTGGGGACCATGGGTAGCATGCTCTGGTAGGGGCTCGGGGGTAGCACGCTTGAAAGGAAAATTTTATTTATATTTTATTATTGCAAATTTTTGACCATTCATCATTATGTCTCATATCTGATGACTGATATTTTATTAGCTTGACTTACCTTAGAAGGAAACCCTATTTTATGAGAGCATTGTATTATGAATATTTATTGTGATGTATTTTGAGAGTTTGATAGAAATTGTGTTGCCACTAAATCTCTAAGTGGTGATACTCCTATGAGAAGCTTTCTCTACAAGTATATTATGATCTTTGTGATTTTTGAATAATATATTGGGTGGATTTTGGAGTGTGGGATTTTTCTCCTGAAAGGGTTTTCCCCATGTAAATCATTGTGTTGTGGTATGCAAGACATTTGTGTTTTATTTCTATTTGGGTTTTTATAACTGTTAAATATTTGTAAATGTTTTCATTTTTCTCCTCTAAAGGTTAGTGTAGGAAGTTGTTCCGCTACCTTAGCTTCCTTACAAATGGTATCAAAGACTGATCATCTTTGGTTTTAGTTGTGGGTTGTTGGGTTTTTTTTGAAATAATCTAGATTTGAGTGGGAGATTGTGCAAAAGACTCTTTGTGATCTTGTTGCAGGAATTTTCAGATGGCAAGTTCAATAGGGAGAATAGAGGTGGATAAATTTGCTTGAAATAATTTTGAAATGTGGAAGCTAAAGATGGAAGATTTGTTGATAGATTAAGATTTGTGGGATGTTGTTGATGAGAATGTTTCAAGGCATGCAGATCCTACTCAGGCTACTCAATATGATGTTATGGACCATAAAGGAAAGGGTCTAATTAGATTGTGCTTCGAAGACTTTATTTTAATCAATTTCCATGAAGAGACCTTTGCATAGAAACTATTGAAGAAGCTTGGTGAGATGTATCAAGCCAAATCTTTAGTGAACAATATTTTCTTGAGGAATTAATTGTATTCTTTGAGAATGGAAGAGGGTGGATGAATTACAAAACACCTGAAAGCATTCAATATTCTATTGGTTCAATTGGCATAAGTTGGTGTCAAAATAGATGAAGAAAAGAAATGTTAGTTCATGTTTTGTTCTTCACCTAATTCATGAGATTATGTTGGTATGGCTATTGGGAGTAATTCTATTATATTGAAGACTAAAGATGTGGTGGGTTATTTTATTTTTGAAGAGATGAGGAGGAAGGCATCCATTAGTGCCAAGGATTCCTTGAATGTTTGTGGAATACCTAATGAAAAAGGAAAGATGAATGAGAAGTGTGACATATCCATGTCCAAGGGGACATCTAAGTCTCCTAGAAAGTCCAAAGTTAATTTTTGGAAGTAAGGTAAGCTTGGACATGTTCATAAGGACTGTAAATAAGAAAAGAAGAAGAAACAAAGAAATTTGATTCTGATATTGAATCTGAGAAGGAAGATGGTGACAAATTCATTGCAGCTTTGGCAACTTGTGCAAGTAATGATGCATGGTTAATTGACTCAAGTGCATCTTTCCATATGACTTTTAATAGAGATTAGTTTTTTGAATATCAAGAATTTGATGGAGGTAAGGTGTTCTTGGGTGATGATTCTTATTTAGGCATTGTTGGCTATGGTAAAGTTAAAATTAGGTTTCTTGATGGTAGAATAAGAAGGATTAATGGTGTATTGCATATCCCTAGTTTAGCACAATTATTTTTATTTGTATGAAAACTAATAGATGCAGATGTATATGTAGTATTTTGTAATTGAGGATGTAAGATGGTCAAACATGCTATGGTGATTGCTAGAGGTGTCAAATACGACACACTATATAAGCTTGATGCATGCACTATTGAGTGTAATAGTACTGTGAAAAGAAAGTTTGTGGAAGAAGTGAGGGTTTCACCTTCAACAGATGGTCATGGCTTTTGGGTACCCAAGGGTGCTCTTTATTCTGAATCAAAGTTACCTACAAAGAAAACTATGTTATGGCACCAAATACTTGGCCACATTGGAAAAAAGGGTCTAAGAACCTTGAAAAATAAAAAACCTCATTGAAGGTTTGTTTGATTGTACTCTTGAATTTGATTTCTATGAGCATGGAAATTAAATGGAAAACAAAGCTACATTTACTTTCACTTGAGTTCTCATAAATCTTGTGGTGAATTGGATCTTATTAATTCTAATGTGTTTGGTCTTGTAGATGTTCCTTCAATTGGTAAATCAACATATTATGTTTCATTTATTGATGATTATAGTATGACATGGGTATATTTTCTAAACAGTAAATCTAAAGTTTTCAGTCGATTTAAATAATTTAAAGAAATGATTGATTTTCAAACTAGAAAGAAAATAAAATTTTTGAGGACTGATAATGGTGGTGAATTTTTCTTTAATGATTTTGATAGATTTTGTATTGATTGTGGTATTCATAGAAAAAAGAAAACTCCATATTCTCCACAACATAATGGAGTTGTAGAAAGAATGAATAGGACATTGATGGAGAAAGCTAGGAGTATGTTAAGTGGTGTTGGTTTAGAAAAAAAGGTTTTGGGTTGAAGTTATTGCCACTGCTTGTTATCTAATTAACATGTCTCCCACATCAACTCTTGTTGATAAGACACCCATAGAGGCATGGTCGAGTCAAAATTCTACATTATGATATCTTAGAGTTTTTGGTTGTGAGGCATATGAAAATGTTTCAAAGGAGAAGCAAAAAAGGTGGAGAACAAGGCTATGAAGTGTATCTTCATCAGATACAATTATGGTGTGAAAAGATAAAAGCTT
Organism: Sequoia sempervirens; assembly: GCA_007258455.2. Taxonomy (NCBI): domain Eukaryota; kingdom Viridiplantae; phylum Streptophyta; class Pinopsida; order Cupressales; family Cupressaceae; genus Sequoia; species Sequoia sempervirens. The sequence goes on along the minus strand of VDFB02317499.1, from coordinate 5,751 downwards.
TGGGATCCTATTGCATAGAAGGTAATGCATAGTAGAAATGTTATTTTTAGAGAAACACGACCTTCTTTGGTTACATTGTAGCTAGAACAAAGTAAATAGGAAGATGTGATTCAATTTCCTTCTACACATGAGAAAGTTGAATCAAGGCCCATGGATAGAAATGAAATTGAGGAGAGCTCATCTAGCTCTAAATCTTTAGAAAAGGAGGAAGAACCTCCAACTCATCTTGTTTGTAGGTTTACAAGGAATAGACAACCACCTGAAAGGTATTCACCTGATGATTGAAGATGTATTTTTTCTTTGAATACTAACATGGATGAACCCATATTAGTAGAAGAGGCATTAGGTATGAATGATGCAGAATCTTGGAAGATTGTTATGGATGAAGAAATGAGACCTTTGAAAAAGAATGATACATGTGATCTTCTACCATTGCTTGAATTGAAAAAACCTATTTGTTGGAAATGGGTTTTCAAGAAAAAGATTAGTTCAAATGAAAGTATTGAGAAATACAAAGCAATGTTTGTCAAGCAAAAGGTTACTCTCAAGTTGAGGGTTTTTATTATGGTGATATATTTTATCATGTTGCAAAAATGACATCCATTATAGTTTTTATTTCTATTGCTACTTCTTGTGATTTAGAGGTTGAACAAATGGATGTGACAACTACTTTCCTTCATGGTGACTTGGAGGAGGATATTTATAGAAACAACAAGAGAACCACATGGTGAAAGGTAAAAGCAAATTGGTTTACAAATTAAAGAAATCCTTGTATGGTTTAAAATAAAGTCCTAGGATGTGGTACCAGAAATTTGATACATATGTGTTGAGTTTGGAATTTGAGTGTTCTAAATCAGATCGTTGTGTATATTATAAAACTGATGGTGATCTTTTCCTATTTATTGCATTATATATTGATGATATGTTATTCACTGGTTAAGGGAAAGGTATGATTTCAAAACTAAAATATCAACTTGCTGCTAAGTTTGAAATAAAAGATCTTAGTACAACTAAACACATTATTGGGATGGAAATTAGAAGAGATAGAGTGAATAGAAAGCTATGGCTTCGCCAAAGTAAGTATGCCAATTAAAATTTATAGAGGTTTGATATGTAGGATAGTAGACCATTATGTGTTACTATTTCAGCTAGAATAAAGTTATCTATTTTAGATTATACAACATCCCCATCGGAGATGAAAGACATGAGTAGAGTGCCTTACCAGGGTAGAGTTAGAAGTTTGTTGTATGTTATGGTTTGTACTAGACTAGACATTTCCCAAGCAGTGGGAGTTATTTCTAGATATATGTCTAATCTTGGTAGAGTTCATTGGGATGCAATTAAAATAGTCTTCAAATATTTATGTGGTACCTCATATTATTCCTTGTGTTATCATAATAATATGACTAAAGATGAGATTTCACTTGATTTCATGGTTATGTGGATTCAGAATGGGTAGGTGATGTTGATAGTAGAAGATCCACTAGTGCATACGTGTTTACTTTATTTGGTGGCACGATTAGTTGGATGAGTAAGTGGCAGGTTGTTGTTGCTTTTTCTACTATTGAAGTAGATTATATGGAAGCTACTCATGCTTGAAAAGAAGCCATTTGGGTTAAGAGATTGTGTTCAAATGTTGGAATAAAACAAGGTGCAATGAAAATTTATTGTAGTAGTCAAAGTGTGATATGTCTAGCCAAAAACCCAACATTACATGCCAGTACCAAGCACATTGATGTACAATATCATTTTGTTAGATATATGGCTGAAGATGGTAGGGTTAAGCTAGTTAAGTTAGAGAATTTGATGAATGTTTCTGATTCTTTAACTAAGCTTGTGAGCACAAAGAAGTTTAGATGGTGTTCAAAGACTATGGGCCTTTTGGCCCCTAGCAATTAGAGATGATGATGACACCCTTTCATTTTCCTTGCAAGCTGTTTGACAAGTGGGAAATTTTTTGAGAAAATGTGTCTCAACCTTGCAATTACATAAGGTACTATTGATACACAAGGTATTGTTTAGCCAACAATGACTTGGGGGCATGGCTGGAATCCCCTCCATGAGGGGTCTGGGGGGATCATCTCCCCAGTTGGGGTCTAGGGCAGTGTGCCCTGGCGAGGGCTCGGGGGGCATTCCCTTGAAAGGAAAATTTTATTTATATTTTATTATTGTAAATATGGACCACTCATCATTATGTATCGTATTCGATGATCGATATTTTATTAGCTTGAATTTCCAGGCTAGACGAAAACCTTATTTTATGAGGGCATCATATTATGGCTATGTATTTTAAGATTCTAATAGAAATTGTGTTGCCTCTAGATCTCTGAGTGTTGATACTCCTATGAGAAGCTTGCTTTGCAAGTATATTGTAATCTTTGTGATTTCTACATAATATATTGGGAAACTTTTGGAGTGTGGGATTTTTATTTCAAAAGGGTTTTCCCCATGTAAGTCATTGTGTTGTGGTATGCATGATATTTGTGTTTTATTTTCTCTAACTATTAAAGATATGTAAAATTTTTCATTATTCTCCTCTCAAGGTTAGTTTAGGAAGTTGTTTCGCTACCTTCTATTCCTTACAAAGAGTAGACACAAAGGTACATGACCTATAGATTTGAGGAAAATCTTGTTGGTCTAGGGAACCTCATGCCCAACATTGAAACCCTAATTCTAAACAAGGATTTCACAATCAAAAGGTGCCTATTTTGTAGCTTTTTCCTTCTAGGTTTGGTTGTTGGATCTTCATCTATTAATGAGATAATTCAGATTTTGTATCTTGTCAACTTGTACCTAGGCTAATGATGCATTAATGAGAAAATTGTCTTCAATCTTCCTTCAATCATCTTTAGATATATACCCTACACATATAAAAGGAGGGGAAGGGCTGTTACATATGAGGGCTTGCCTCAGTCAAATCCCATGTTGGTATTTCTACCCCCACAATGGAAAAATTGATGATTAAAGCATATCCTTTTGATTGATAGAGGCTAAATGATAATGAGTTAATGAATTGAAAACTTTCTACAACTCACCACTCACATATAATCTCCTTGATGGACTAAATTCATGCCCATTGCCTTCAAGAATTTCTTGTTGCTTTACTTGATTTAATTTGAAGACCTACAAGTGTTAACACTCACAAAAAAATGATCACAAAACATGCACAAACTTACATGACATGATGAGGGATTGACATGATGCTTGACTAAAACAATGATGCAATAATGTTGATAAATCCACTCTTGACTACCCTTGATTGATTTTGGGATCATCAATTTGGTCAATAATTTCTCTTGGGATTAAAATGGTTAAAATGACTAGGTATTTATATGCAATTATTCCAACTTCCTAAAAATTAAACCTTGATAGTTGACAAATAGGGTTTAAATTTTAAATAATAAATTACTGTCAAGTTGACAAATTTAAATTTGGGGCCAAATTAAGAGGTCTAGGGTATAGGGTTCCCTAGACTAGATCTCTCATTTTTCATGATCCAAAGTGTTATGGGTAAAATATTGAATGCATACTTTGATCTTGCATATTTGATTTTCCAATAAATACTTAAAATGGGCCCTAGAATGCATAATTTATGAAATTATGTGCATTATTAGGTCTAAGCATATAGGAGGGAGAAAAATCTAGAGTGAAATTGTCAAGGGAGAAAATTTATAATGCTACAATAAAAAATAAGTTAATTTTTTGGATCTTTCAGTGTTACAAAAGTAATAAATTGGATATGTTTGGTAGAATATTTTGGGATTTGTTAAAGAAACTTTGGAAATTGAGTGTATTTTGGATGAATTCATACTCCTTAAGATATTTAGTTCTCAAGGAAATTAGATCTATGTGATTTGGTTATCCCCTTATTATATTAAGGTTGTCAAATTAAAACTTCTAGTAAGGTGAATAAATTAGGTAAAAAGTGTCATTAGCAATGGGTTTTTTCAAAATGAATAATAATGGTTATTTTAGAGGTCATTTAAGTTCTACAAGAATAGTGGGTTGGATATGGTAGTGATTGTTTCGTTCATATATTTTTCTCTTTTATTATGAGTTTTAGTACTAATAATCATATGGAGACCCAAAATATCCTTTGTGTCTAATCATGAAGGTTGTAAGTTAGGCTAAAAAAATATTTTTGTGAGATGGAATGAATGACCATAGTCTCTCTTTAATATAAAGGGAAGATTCATGATTATAGTTATATTTTAGTACCATTAGTGAATTATATTCTCTATCATACTCCAAATACTTATTTCATTTATTTTTCTCATATTTATAGGGAATAGAAGGTTGTCATGAATTTCTTGGGCAAATGGTCCTCGTATGCTACAAAAATAGAATTTCATGGAATAGGATTTACTATACATACTAAAATACATCAAAATTTATTCTTCTTGATCATAATGATTTTCTTTAATACTCCATTTTTTCTTCTTTTGGATTGTGTGCTTTGTTAATTTCTTGGTTATTTGCTTCAAATGGTAGAATATTAGAAAAAATCATCATATTTGTATTATTTAGGATTTATTCATGGCTATTGGTATTTAAAAGTATAACTTGCTAATTCTAATCCTCTTCTTATCTACCTATTGTAGATATAGAGGAACCCATCATGATTAGAAACTCCCCAATTCAAGTTACAAAAAGTTATAGAGATTTTAATTTGTTAATATATTATAGCATAGAAGGGGATGTTAGTAGTATTATCACATGGGGTCTATGTTGTTTACTTAGTTGGCCTAACCTATTGAGTCAATGTAGTAGCTATTACTATGCCATCTCCATCTACAAGTTAGAAGCTTTTTTAAATATGCTACTAATATTGGCTAGGAGTTGTAGCTTTACAACTAGGTGTTTCTATTCAGTGAAATTTGAATTCTCCAGTCTTTCAAGAAATAAGTCTCATGTTGACTACCCTAATTACATGGTTGTCTATGAAAGTGTTAACTAATTCTTCTTCTACTATCATGGAAATATTTTCACATCTAGCTAGCTTGGGTCAAGTGGGTGCGGGTGGCACCATACAAGATCATAGAGGTAGGGTGCTTCTCATATATGTAGTCATCTTAGGTAGGAAAACCTCTAGTTATATAGAGGTGGCCTCTACCTATCATGGTATTTAAATTTCTAAGAGTAGAGGAATTGCCAACTTGGCTATTGAGGGTGATTTGCATAACACTATTATAATGCTAAAAGGTAAATCCAACCCTTGCTAGATCACAAATGATATCAGCATCAAGACTCACCAAGATATAATGATCATACAAAATTATAAGTTTTCTCATGCGTTCTTGATATGTTGAAAATGTGAAACCCTAGGAATTCACTTAGGATTTCATGGCTTTCCCAACATAGGTTAGTGAGGGTTTGAATTTTCCAAGGGCATAAGATTAACTTACAACCTAAATGGTGAGTGAATTAACCCTTGGGATTTGAACTAGGATGTTGTTTTTGAATGTATTCAAAATGTATTTTTATTGAAATGCAATGATATGACTAGATAACAATGAAACTGCACTATTATAATATGAAAATAAATAATTTGGAAATTGAAAAACAAATTTGATGATAAAAAATAGACTGAGTAGACATGTTTGCACTTGTGATTTGAATTTTGACTTGATTTGACAAGACAAGGCCACCTAGGGTGTCCTTTTCTAGATGATTGAAACTAGAATCTTCTCATAGTCCTTAGGTACCTAATCAGAGGCTTATTCCTTTTGAATTTCACTATCATCTATCTTT
>VDFB02317498.1:0-14817 GCA_007258455.2 Sequoia sempervirens | reverse complement strand
ACAAATCTAAGTAGAAGTACAAATAGCCGTGTGGGAGAAAGATGGGAAGATCCCTCAATAAAACAAGAAGCTAATGAGATAAACCCAAATTTGAAGTGACAAGACACAGGTCAATGACATACCTTGCTATCTATATATGTGTGTATATGGTTTATCACAAGCAATGAGATCCATTTTTGTCCTTCTTTCATAGACAGAAATTCTTAATTATCTATGGAACATTGGGTGATAGCATAGACCACCAACTTGTGATATAAAATGGATCTTAAATGTTTATTCTTTATTGTTAAAATTTCAAATGCTATTTTGAATGTCTTTGTTATATCCAAATTTCACTTTGCACTTGATATAGAAATTTTTCTTTTGTAAATGTTTTAAGTTAGGATTTATCTTTTACAATTATAAATGCACTTATGGTTACAATTTTTGTTTATTTAGTTTGAAGCTTCTACATTCTCTCTTAGGGAGCAAGCGATGATCAAGAGATGGAGGTAGGGGGATGAGTTTATGGGATGTCTAGAAGGAAAGGAACAAAGAAATTAGATTAGTGTACTCAAACAACCAAACTTGAAAGAACATGAAGTTATGATAGAAAAATGCTTGGGTGAAAAGAACCTTCAGTTTCTACAAATGTATGAAATGCTAAAACAATGTAAACATAATTAGAGAGAGTTCTACAAATGTATTAAACACTAAAACAATGTAAACATAAATAGAGAGAGAAATGTAATGTGGTGAAGCTACAAGCCATAAGATCCAAGTACAAGTAGCCATGTGAGGAAAAGATGTAGAAGATCTCTCAATAAAGGGAGGAGCTGGTAAAGTACACCCAAATTTGAATCAACACCATTGAGTGAATGACTTGTTTGTCTGTATCTGTATATGTATTTATGTGTGTGTATATGCTTTTACCACAAGCCCTAAGATCCAAGTACAAGTGCAAATAGCCATGTGAGGGAAAGATCCCTTAATAATACAAGGAGTTGATGAAATACACCCAATTTTGAAGTTCCAAACATTGTGGACAACAGTTTATATCTATCCATTGATATGTGTATTTACGTGTGTGAATATTGATAAATATATTGTATGCATGCACACAAATATATATCTACATTTAAAATATAAAGTTTAATGATGTTTGTGTTTCACAAAGCATAAAACAAATGTCATGTTATAAAATAATTTTCTCAAAAGGAGGGAATTATTATAATGATAGCACATTTTTTTCAATATTTGCATGGCAATAAGTAGTGTTTAATATGATAGGATACCACTCCTTGAGCATGATATGATACAAAACAATAAAAAACGGTTGTAGTATGATCTTATAGAAACAATGAAGATATTTTTTTTTAGTTTTTGGTTAAGAAGCTTCTTGAAACAAGTCTATTGAGGGGCTCTGCTGCACATATAGATTTCCCTTTGGTTTGGATGCTGGGTCTAGGGGATATCTTTTATGCCAAAAATCACTTGTTATTTGCAGTAAATCTCATCCATTTCAGTCACATGCCACATTGCTAGAATTGAATACTTGGCCAAATTCATGACTTAACCATGACCTTGTTGACAATATTTGATAGCTTTTGAATTCACATATAATTGTAACTTAGTAGTTAGTAATGATTACAAAGTTGTTGATGAGTCCATTTTTTTAACGAATATCAAGAAAGTCTCTCGTAAATCATTGCTAGCTTCATTCTATAAATTAACACCTTGGGTGCCTATGAAAAATATTTCTTCCTTGGAAAATTTTAAAAATTTGACTGATAATTTAAAATAAGTTTCAGTCAATTTTAGAAACTATTAAAAGAAACATTGGCTGGAAAAAATGTAAAGTTACATTTTTGTATACCCTTGGTTTAAGTTTATACCCTTGATTATGAATTTGTTGAATTTTTGAAAACTCAACAAGCAATCATGAGACTCATTGAGACTTGAATTTCACTAGGAACTCTGGGTTACTTTTTCTAGATATAACATACTTGGATTTGAAACTAGTCCAAATGCAAAAAGTTGTCCTGTTTTTAGTGACCTCTTGTGATAACTTCTTGGGCTTGAAAATAATAGGATAAATTTGAAACCTTTGTGACTTATTTTATCAGATCAATGCAAAGTTTCTTTGCATCTTCCAAAGGACCAAAACAAAGTAGAGATAGTTGGTTGGCCATAAAAGTTCATGCCATTAATTCAATGTTGGAGATGAGGTTGAGTTGTGTGGAGTAAAACTAGTTCAACAAGATGGTTCTTCTTAGGTCAAATAATTACAATATTCTACCTACACCATCAGCAAATAGGTTTGGGACAATGCATTTCAACTTTGGTTTGGCTTAGTGTATCTTGGCTACCTTTATGTTATCAACGGGAAGTTTGATGTTGTATGAGGATTCCGCTAAACAGATCAAACTTGAAACTATCAAATTTTCAGCCTTGCTTTAGGTTTATACCAACTTTTGTTTTGATAAAGGTGAAGTACATATATTTAATTCTATATGACTCATTTAGAGGGATTTTTTACACCTAGTCAAGAGCAAAAGGTGTGCAAACTCATTGAGTCTGCTATGGTCTCAAGTAGGCCCCTAGAGCGTGGTATTCAAAGAATCAAAACAGATGTACATCTTGTGCTACATGGATTTTGTTAGAGTCCACATGAAATGAATGTTTACCTAAAAGAGCATGGGGGGAGGCAATTTCTTGTTATATATGTCAATGACCTAGTCATTGTAGGCAATTTAGAGATGTTGATTGATGCAACAAATAATTGAACTTAAGAAATTATTCAATATGACGAATATCAAGTTCTTGCTCATTTGTCTTGGTTTGGAGGTATGGCAAACAAGACATCACAAATATTTGTTGTAGATGAAATATGCTAAGAATTTGTTGGAGAAGTTTCAAATAATGGATTGTAAGCCCATGCCAACATCCATGGAGACAAGAACACGTGTCTCAATTTGTTTTGTCTCCTTAGGTGAACGCCACTCTCTTCCATCAATTGATTGAGTCTCATTTTTTTGACCCACACTAGCCCATATATTAATTGTTGTTAGTTATCTTTCATGATTCACGTAGCAATCAAAGCTATGTCATTGGAAGGCAAAGAATTTAGTTCTAAGGCATGTTTGTGGTATCATGGAACATGATCTAGAGTACAATAAGAATGAACATTTTTTCTTGATTTGGTTCAATTTCTTGAGGAAGTAAGAAGCAAAACACAAATACTTGTTCTTCCTTTGAGGTAAACTATAATGTAATAGGTGGAGCTATCTATGAAGTGATATGGTAATGATGCTAAGTTACCGGTTCACTTAGTTTAGACCTGTTGTGACCTAATTCACACATCGCCCCATTACAAATGGGGACCCCCAATAGTTTTCTTTTAGGGTTTTCCCTTCGCGTTACAATTTCATTAGTCCTTTGCTTTGGGAGTTTAGAGTTAGAGTCTTGAAAGTCATCTGAGCCAACTAGAGAATTCAAGTCCAGAGTTGTGCATAAACATCGTCAAAGTGCCCAGAAGGTCTGGAGGACAAGGAACGCCATTGATTTCAGTCAATTTTGACACTTCCTACTTTTTATGGATTTTGCTTTTTTGCTTTTTGCTTTTTCATTTTTGACACTTTTGGACCAATCCGAGATTTACTATTTTTTGAAATTTTGCTTTTTGCTTTTTTCTTTTTTCTATTTTTAGTAATTTCTATTTTTAGAAAGTGCCAGGGTCCCATAGGTCATGGAGTCAATGTTTTCATCTTCAAAATCACAGTTTCACACCTCCAAAAGTAAAAAGCAAGGAAAAATCATAAAAAGAAAGGAAAAAATCACATGGCTAGGGTTTTGTTCCAGAGGATCTAGAAGAATGCAAGCATGGCAACCAACCTTAAAGTTCGCCCAAGGTAGGAAATGGCATAAGTTTGATGAAATTCATCCAAGGAAGAGTAATGTCTAAGGAGCCTCCAAGTCCGCCATGGAGATGGAAAGCACAAGATGAAGTCCACCCTAGCTTAGAGAAAGCATGGCCATGACATCATGAAGTCCGCCATACTCAAGATGAAGAATGTCCAAGATGCTAGCAAGTCCACCCAAGCCTAAAGAGGAAGTGTCAAGCTCATCATGAAGTCTGCCCAAGGATGGATGGCATAAGAAGTCTAAAGTCCGCCCAAACCCAAGCATGCATGGAATGAACATCATGAAGTCCTCTTGAAAGATGGAAAACACTTGATAAATTCTGCCCTTGGCTAGGAAGGAAAAATGTCCAAACACATGTAAAGTTTACCCAGCCTTGGCAAGAAGTCTCCAAAGTCCGATCAGCACTAAGGCATGGCAGGACAGGGATAAAGTCCGCACAGGCAAGAGGAGTAAAGAAAATTCAAAATTTTGGCTAAGTATGGATACCTTGGCTGAGTAATGATGCCTGGGGGGAGAATTTCATGAAATTGGCTAAGTATGGAGATGGTTAAGGGTCAAAAGACTAAGTGTCAAACATCTTAGGAACTCCGCCCAAGCACAAAGGCAAGATGGCAAAGAAGTCTCAAAGTCTGCCCACTTGAAGATAAGATGGCAGAGAGCTCCTAAAGTCTGCCTAAAGGAGAGATGGAAGTTGAAATGTCTTAGCCCTCACCAAGTCCGCCTAGAGAAGAAGTGTCATGGCAAGAGAAACTCAAAGTCCACAATAGACTAGGAGAAAGTGGCAAACATGTCATGAAGCTAAGTAGGCCAAGAAAATGGAAAATCCATGGATAAATTAAAACTTCGCCATGATTAAAAAGTTGGAAAAATGAAAAGGTTGGAAAATCAAAATTAACACTTAGAATATTTAATATTTTCCAACACTTAGAAATTTTTTAATATATTCAACACTTAGGCACAAAAAAATTCAAACTCAAAAGAAAATCCAAAGGATTTTGGCTAAAGATGATGTTTGGATAAAAATTAGAAACTTGTCTTGAAGAATTTTGATAAAGATTAAATTGCCATGGTGGATGAAATAAAGCAATTTCAGGTAGTCGGTGTCTTCATGGTCACCCGGTCCACACCATTTGCACAGTAATTGCACTTTGTCTTGCTTGTTCTGGCAGTTTCTCACAAAGTGTCCCCATTCGCTACATTCTCGGCATTGTATGATAGGGCATCCTTTGGGGTCATATTGTATTTGGCTTCATCCTCCTCCCGGAAGGGGCAAGCTAGGGATGTTGTCATCACATTCTCCCTTTTACCATGGGTATTAATCTCTAAAAAAACAACTTAAATGAAAAATTGAAAGCATGCTATTTATGCTACATAATACGGGGTATTTCTTAAAACTTTAGCTTTTATATTGTTGTGTGACACTATGATTTAGTGTGAATATCAGTATACTTTGATTTTGACATTTGTTTGCTGTTATAAATGAGAAATTCAATGATTATTTCCATAGGTTAATTATTTTCCAAGTACTTGCATGTTTTTTCCATCCTAAAGTTTTTTTTATTTTGACTTGTGATTCTGCAAAAATGAGTTTCTGGCAAGTTTTCCACTTTGACTCTTGTGAGTACTTGGCAAGTCTAAGCGGAAAACTTGTGTTGCGCAAACAGGGAATGCCAAATGCATAAAATAAGTGGGAAAATGCAGTTTGGATGCTGAAAACACATCGTTTTTGGCCTTTTAAGCCCTACGTGTCACAGGGGGAAGATCACACCAACATTTGATAATTCTTGGGCGAATTGGAGTGAGTTTATAGCAGATTCAAAGAGCAAATTTATAATGATAATTTTAAATGACAATCATCATAAATTCATGTCAATTGTCAGCTGGCTGTTGTTTTTGCATGATGTTGTGATTTTGTATTATATTGTTTTCAAATCTAATAAAAAAAAAAAACTTTTCCAATGTTGTATAGTCTCATTTGATACATTTTTTAATTGTATTTTGCATTTTTTTTTTTGTCTTTTTAAGAAATTCAAGTTTTTTTTTAAGTTACCGAGTCGGAAAATTTTGGTCTGTCGATTCTGAGTATGTGAACTTTGTTTTTTTTCCATATTTGGTTGTTGTTATTTTTTAGGTTTTTACATTAAAAATAACTAAATCCTTGTACAGTTGTGCCCTTGCCATTCCAGTGTCTTCAGAATTTTTAGGGTGATGCCAGCCTTCCCCTTGCCCATCTACTTTCATATTGCCTGAAAAGGGAACTTGGTGAAGCAAACTTTTAATGCACAGTAGTGCCTTAATAAAAGTTCTTTCGATTTGATTAAGCACATTCTACTTTGCTTATGTTAATATTATGTCCCATGGGAACACGTTCACCAAGGGGCAAGGATGGTGGGGCATGAGGGAAAGTCCCCAAGACTTCCTCTTTTAAGGGACAAGTCACCACCATGGCCCTCTACCTTTTTACCATCAGATTCATCTCTTCACTTAAAAAAAATGAAAGCATACTGTTTATGTTATATAATGGGAGGTAGTTTTAAAACTTTATTTTTTGTATTGTTGTGACTTGTGTGACACTATGATTAGTATGAATATCATTGTACTTTGATTTTGACACTGCTAATACCAATGAGAAATTCAATGATTATTTCCTTGTTTGGTTTTGTTATTTTTGAGTTTTTATATTTAAAAAAGTTCTTGGCACAGTTGTTCCCTTGCAGTTTGCCTTGTCCTTGGGTTTTTCAGCATGATTCCGGTCACCCACTTGTCCACCTGTTTTCATATTGCCCCACAAGGAAACTCAGTGGAGTATACTTTTAATGTACATCATTAACTTAATAAAAGTGCTTTTCATCAGATAAAACACATTCTAATTTACTTATTTTAATGCTATGACCCATGGGAACATGGCCCCCAAGTGATAGGGATGGGAGGTGTGCGGGAAAAGTCCCCAAGACTTCCCCCTTTAAGGGACAAGTTGGGGATGTCACGGTCCACCACCATATCCTCCAACCTTTTTACCGTCAGTATTTGCCTCTTTTCTTAAAAATTAAAGAATAATTTTAAACAGAAAAGGGAAAGCATACTATTAAATAATCTATGGTACATACTAGGATAAACATTATAAATCTTTTAATTTTGTGCCGTTCTGTTCTACTATGATGTAGTATAGTATCATTGTATTTCCATATTGACACTTTGTCTGAGATTAATTAGAAAATCAACGATTATTCCAAATTTACCTATCCTTATATTAAAGTTTACCTTTGATTTTTTTATGTTTTATATTTTTTGTTTTTTAGGAAACCTACTCTCTTGGCCCTTTTTTTCCGTAGGATATTAGGGTAATTCCAGCCTTTCCCTTTCATGTCCATGCTTTTTTTTGTCACCTCAAAAGTGTGCTTTGTGCAACATAGTTTTAACGTAAATCAATATCTTCATAAAAAAAAAAATTCATTATACTAAGCACATTGAATTCTACTTCTGGCTGCTATCCCTTACCGGACTGCTGGTTCAGTTGGCCACTGACCTGTACTTTTCTGTTAGCTAAATATCATATGCAGCATATTCCGATACTTTAGAAGATTATTTTGTTAATATATGTCATTTGATCGATACCAACATCCTTCATGGAACTTTTGTTCAAGAAATCTTCATTCAACAGTGTCATCCCTTTCAGGATTATTTTCCAAATATTAATTAATAATTTGTAATAGACAATTTAATCTAATATTTAAAAAAGATGTTTGCTGGAAACAATTGCACTAAAAGTCTCAAAAATAAATATAAAAAATACTTGTTTACAGAATAAGAGATGTAATAAATTGATGAATTGCAAAGAAAGATGTTCATATACTACTTTTCAACTAATGGAATTGAACAAATAATAATTAAGTTTGACTTAAAATTTCAGTAATGAGCTTATAATTGCTATTGTTCTTTGTTGCAGCTGTGTTGACAATTCTGGTAATTGGGGGAGTGGAGGCATGTTTGATGCACTATCTAATATTTCTCAAAAAGTTCCAGATGCTTATGGCAAAGCTCATGAATGTCAAGATTTACATTTAGGAGATTTGCACCTTATACCGATCTCAGGTTTGTGAATGCTGGTATTCTCTGTGCAGGAACTGTATGCATTTTCAATTATAAGAAATAATTTTTGCATTAATAGGATAGTCAAGTTAATCTTAGTTTTCTGAACATTTATTGTGCTGGCGTGTGCTTATTTGGAGTACTTGCTTTCACTCTTTTTCTTTACATTTATCATATGATAATATCATCCACACACATCAGCTTTCATAAACCCTGCTACCTCTCTACCTAACTGGTATCATATACATGCTTCGCTCTTGGAACCATGTATATATATACATATGTAATTATTGACATATTTACAAACATGTATACATATGGTTGCTGGGTGAGAAAAAGAAAGATTATCTTTCACTGTATATAATAGAAATGACTATTTAATCATGTATTTGTTTCTAGTAATACTATTAAATATACACAGGGAATCATATATGCGTGTGTACATGTGTGAAAGTAAGGAAGGGGGAAAAACAGAGAGATGATCCTTTCGATTTTTATTGTGTATAATGCATGAAAAATTATGAATTCTGAATACTGTTTTGGGTGAATTATTATCCATGTGTTTGTACAAGCATTTGATTGTACACATATTCATTTGTAATGGTAATAGCATTCAATATTACCATAAAATGCTTTTGCATTGTTAGCAAATAACTATACCTTCTGAGTGCTAAACTGTACTTAAAATTCTCGTCACTTGTCTGTCAGAGTCTATTGAATTTGTTTAATATCTGTTATCAGTATCAAGCATGAATAATGGCTATACTTTACCATGCTCCTGGGTTCATTGACTAGCGTTGGTATTCCTAGTGAGCCAATTTGTCGTCAGACAACTGGTATACATTGCACATTTTCTTTTCAATTGTCAGTTCTTTTGTATGTGCTTATGGCTAGGGACAGAGATTTTTTGTTTTGTGATATTATGTTTCTATGCGTGCGTATTTCCAGGGAGGATGAGGTAGTGGGAAGTGTTAAGTCTCCTAATGCATAAATGACAATGAGCTTAGTTTTTTATTTTTAATAGTTAAATGTGGCGTGGTTTTTGTGGATGATATTTTTATTTTTTTGCATAAACGAAACTGGCATCACTATTTCTTTATTTCTATGTATAAATTATAATGAATGTTCATTTGGAAAATCCATGAATCTTCTGGCTTGGTGTTGTAATTTATTATGTTTTGTCTATTCTTTTTCTTGCTATGCCCTCAGGAAAATGTTCAGATGAACATGAGCAGGGCCTACCAAATGAAGGTTCACAATGGGTGGCTTTGGCGGTGGTACAAACATATAACCCTAGACGCAAAGTGCCTCGCAGTGATATCTCTCTAGATCATTTGGAAAGATGCTTAAAAAAGGCTAGTATCTCAGCTTTTCAAAATTCAGGTACTACTTTTACCCTCACATTTTGTAGGCATTTCTCTGGCCTAATTCTTGAAACTGGCAGATAGATTCTGCTTGGTTACAAGTTATTCTTTTTTGTTTAGCTTAACTTGTTTTGTTTTTTTGTGGAACTTTTATGCATATTAATCACAAGAAATTTGCTTTCAAATGATGCCTCACATGGTTTGCCTTGTTCAGCATGGATATAATCTACATAAGTTCTAAACTAGAAGGCGTTTTACTGTTGGTTTTCCAGGAATAAATAATGTGCAGAAGTGATTAAATTTGGAAGCACTCCTTAGGCTTAAAGTTGATAAGGCATGTTTAAATATTCAGAGTTAGATTGAATTTAATTAAAGGGCCCTACTGTAAGAAAATTATCTTGAAATAGCTTGATTCCTCATTTCCTCAATTGAATGAGCTGTTGGGGGTTCCAAAAAGTTCTAGTTTGTCAGCAGAATTAGACTTTCCTTCCAGGCACAGAGAATTTATTTCTCATTTGGAAGTTGGTTCATAATTTCATGCATAGCTTAATGCATGAGTAAAGGATGTTTGCCATTGATAGCTATCTTGTTGCTTGTAGCTGCCAATACTCTAATCTATTGTCCCAGTGCTGTAGCAATTGTTTTCCAACTTGCAGGCAATCACGCTAAACATATGTAGAGAAGAGAAATAGATCCTTTCAATGACCATTCTTCAAGATATCTGAAATACATCAGGTTACAAGCAATAAAGGGAATGTATCCCTAACATATATGGCCACCAGTAGTGTACATAAGATTTTCACAGTCCATTAGATTGAAAGCAAAAGCTTCTGCAAAAAACAAATTATATACAGTTTTATCCAGAAGCGTTTACTTTCAATGTATGACCATTCACAATTCTTTTGTTCTGCAAGTTGATGGTTAAACATTTCAAGTTGCGGTCTTTTGGGAATCATGTTCTGCAATGTTGCCAATTTGGAGCAATAAGGAGAATTTATTAAATTAATTATTTATAAGGTTATTAAATAATTAAATATTAAAAAATAACCTTATATTTAATTAATTTAATATTTAAGTGACTAAAAAAAAATAATATCAAACAGTCACTTAATGAAATAAAATAATATTTTATTTTAGAAGCTTCTTGAAGGTGATTGCAATTTCTTTATAAGGAGCTTTTGGAGGGTGTTTGCCTTACGGAATGGGATTCTAATCTGACGTACTACTGGCAAACTTGTAATATGCAGAACATAGGATAAAACAGTAAACGGAAAGATATCATAGTAAAACGCCAAAAGCTTTATTCATTCTCAGGAAATAACATGTACAAGAGAGTATCACAATGCTTACACCATAATTCATTCAGAATCATCACATCATAATCTCCCGACTATTCCCACCCGACTACATATAACGCTCAGTGGTGGTTAGATAACCAACCGACACGACGCTTCATAACAACATTAACATAACATTAATCTGAACATGTTTTCCCGAAAGTACATGACATTATTATTCTTTACTAACTATTGTTTTATTTGACAATTGGCCGACTACGACCAAGGCCGACTACGGCTGACAACAAAGTAAAATATCCGACTAACATCATCCCCCCCAAAAAAGAAGTCGTCTTCCAGACGACATACATACAGCAAGATAAGATTACTGAGAAGTAGGGGGAAGGGAGTGCATCCCTGGATGCACAAATGACGTCGGAGTGGTGGAAGAATGCTCTGCTCTCAGGCGCCTCAGCTCCTCCGTGCGTGTGCGAAGCTGCCGATCTGCCAGGATCTCCCTCTCCCTCGCCGCCTTTACCATCCGGGCTGCCTCCATCAGTTGGCTCTTTGCCTGCTCTGCTTCTGCATTCTTGGCCGCCAATTCTACTTCTTTTGCAGCCAACTGGTCCTCCAACGCTTTCATTCGCTGCTACCATGCTGCCTCTTTCTGCTGTGCCTCCTCCTCCAAGGCTGCTACCCGAGGCTCCAAGATGTCCAATCGGGCTCCCCTCTCGCTAGCAAGCCGAGATTGTTCAGCTAAGTCAGTCTGAATGCTCTTGATGGTCGCAGCTGACTCATCCTTGACTTGCTGAAGGAGTCTATAGGCATCCACTCGGCGAGATACTGCTACCTCGGTGGAAAATATTTGGCGCTTCATCAGAATGAAGACATCTCGGAAGGCAAGCTTGATGTAGTATAAACTCTCCAGGACGCCTGCATCCCGCCCTTCTAGCCTCGGTGGCCGACCCCGCCAGGCTCTCATCATAGCAGGAGTCTCTCCTGCTGGCCACCCCTCGCCAAATATCCGTGCAAACTCCGCCTCACACCCCATCTGCACAAATCCCCGAATGCGGTGAACCTCCTGGCCTACTAGAGGCGATCGGCCAATCCTCAGGTCCCTGGAAACCTGTCCCACGCGGATCATCAATCTGCCCATGTGCTCGAGCTCCTCCACATATCGCTGTACCGTGCCTACTGGGTCCGACGGGTCCGGCTGTGACATTTCCACGACAAATCCCTCCGTGGAAGCACCCTCCTCGTTCTCCTCATCATTAGAAGGTATACAATGTTTTGTCTCCTCTTGGGGCGGTTCCCCGACTACCGGCTGAGGCTCCTGAATGGCTGTCTCTGGTACCTCTGCTATGCTCGCCTCCGGGTGTGCAAGTGTGTCTTCGCCGATCCTGGCCGTCTCACTCTGCTGGGTGTGAATGGTCGACCCCTCCTCGTCCCCTTGTCCCTCCGAGGGACTCTTCTCCTACTGGTCTGGCTACTCGGCCACGTCCAAAGTGAGGCCCACCGATCCCAGCCAACTATCGATTTGTGCTACCCCGGGTGCTCCTGGGGCTGGAGTCGTCTCCTCAGTGGCCTCAGTCATTCCCCCAGCTCCTGCTGCCGAGGTTGCCACTCCTGTCGCTGCCGATGCTGACGGTGGTGTAAGAGAACAAACCGCTGGCAGTATCTCAACCGAGGCAGTGGAACCTGCCGCCGATACAGTGAGTGCCCCCTGTGATGTGGTGGCGAGAGGTGCCCACCCTGGAGATGCTCCCGGTAGTGAAGCGGCTACCCTCAACATCCGCCCGGCTCCAACTGGCGCAACAGGGAGGGTGAACGTGACTGAGTGTGTGCTCTGGCTGGCTGGCGGTGTCGAAAGAGTAAATCCTGCCGGCTGCAATACTGGTATGTCAATCTCGCCTGCCTCCTGACCCCCGATGGCGACAGACACCTCCTCATCGGCCGGTGGACTAGACTCCGATGGCGAGGAAGATAAGTCAATAGGCTCCTCTCTGTCAGATGCATCGCTCTCCTCCGAGGCCTCCTCCTCTGATGTTTCCTCTTCCACCGACGCCTCCTTCCGTTTCCTCTTTCTTCCCGAAGTTGTGCCCCCGCCTGCTTGCTTTACTTCCAGTTCCGACCAGTAGAAGATGGTCGGTAATCCAGGATCCAGGTGAGTGAGTGGCCGCAACCGACCCCAATTGCCCTCGGGCCCCTGTGTGTGCACGGCATCCAAAAAGAGAGCTATGGCGTGCTGAGTCATATAGAAGGCCTTATGCCTCTGCGCTAGAAAATCCCTCATCTGCTCTGAGTAGCCTCGCCCAGTTGTATACTCGGTCGACGCGGAGTCCGACCATGAAATCAACCTGCCATAAAGCAATGTCCGACGCTCGGCTAGCACCTGTGAGTCGGCATTTCATTAGGTCAAGCAAACATTTCCATTCTGCCGTTGCTAGGTGGTTCTTCTGGAGGCCTCGATTGCCAGTATTCCATATGATATGCTGTTCTTTGGCTGACAAGTCGCTTCGGCACACTTGCTTGACCAGCAGTTCTTTGTGTTCCTGTGTCATTCTCTTGGGTTTGTTAACCCCTATTCCCGAAGCTAGGACGTGTTGATGTGTTTTTCGTGACCGCACCAACGCAGAATAAAGTTGCCAACGGCTTCCCTATTCTCTCTTGATCAAAGTATTTCGCACGCTAAGATTGCAAGAAAGTTCGTGCGTTCAACTCCAAGGTTCTTTTAGTGCGAATAGGCTCAGTTTGGCTCGATGTGATTTTGCTGGTATGTCAAGGGGACTTACAGAATTGTTCGGCAGCGGAGAAAGGAATTCAAATGCTTGGAAGGTTTGTCTATGAAGCACAGGTTTCCTATTCTAATCAGAAAGTGCTGAATTGAAATGGTTGTACGGTTAAGAAGATTCTAATCTACTCTAAGACGTGGGATATGGAGCTCAACTTCAGCAAACTTCTAACCGGACTTCGCTTTGCCTCGTATCGGACAGCTTCCACGGAGTCGGTGCAATCTTCGAGGGAGATGACTAAAGATGTTCAAATCACCACTTGACATAAAGATACCATCACAAGGACGCATACCATTATTCGAACTGTGATTGAAGTTAAGTACATGATATTCCAGTTGACCACACAAGGCGCATTCACCATTAGCAAACACACTAGTGGTATGGATAGACGAAGTTGCTTAGATCAAACACCACATTCCACAATTACTATCTTCTACTTGCATGAAATGAAACTTATTCTTCTTTAAGTCACTACTTGAATTAGAAGGACGAAGAAACCTTGCTAGCTACTCACAACAAAGACGAAGTTCACCATCAATGAAAAACTCTTTTATTGAGAGAGTGTTCACAACAATTTCTTACAAAGTTTCCAAGGGGAAAACTTTCCCTCTTCTTCAAACTACACTATCAATCTATACTAAGCTATTCTAAGCTATTACCTAGTTATCTCTCTACTCCGACTTCTACTCTAATTCTACTGTCTACTTTCTAATCCGTTACAAATGAGGGGGACTCTCCCTTTATATAGCTAGCCAAGTCCCAAAAGACGGCTAGGGTTACAATCAATAGAGTGGCCAGAATCGTGCCACCTCAGCCCTAAACTAGATTTGCCCTAAAAACCGCCACAAAGGAGAGTGGGGTAATAAATGCGCCATAATGTCCACCATCATCCTTCTAGAAGATTCCGTTTGTAGACACGTTCACACTGTTCTTGATCTTCTTCCTGACTTTGCTCTTCAACTTCTTCGTCACTTGAGCTAACACTTAGCCAATTTCTTGCAACTTTTTCTTCCTTCGAAGTTGAAATCTAGTCCTGGAGTACTTTCTTCATTACTTTAAGTTATCCTCGCTTGGTCTCGACGTTCCTCCTGCAAAACAAGCAAGGAGAAAAGTATAAGAACACATCACAACATAAACTCAACAAAAAAATTACCAAGTTTTGATCTCCAAGGATTTGTTGCCTCCACTAGCCAACTTCGTGTTCAAGTTCATGCCTTAGACAAACTTCATCTTTGAGAAATTCATTTCACTACCTGGGGCTCCGATACTCAATTTCGTTCAACTCCGGCTCTGGAAGACTATCTTTACGAAGGGTTTAAGCAAATTCACCTAGGCAGTTTCTTTCAAATTCATCGTCTGGAGAATTTCACCTTGAAAATACATTTTCTTCAC
>VDFB02317497.1:0-32402 GCA_007258455.2 Sequoia sempervirens | reverse complement strand
TTGCTCTTAATGTCCAGCTTGATCCTCTCTACATCAGACAATGAGGAACCAGCTACTGCTTTGCTTGATTCAGCCTGCACTCAACATGAAAACATAGTAAACACCACAAGAAAGCAAGGTTACTCCATCAAAACACCATTAGAATGCATTTCATATAGTCAAGGTGTTATTAAAATTCATATAAAATGACCATAACAAATTTTGGGTTTCAAGACCATCCGCAGAATCTGAGCCAGAGAGGAATTTCGGGAAATTCCAAACCGATCGGATTCCAACGAAGAAACCGAGAAACACCTACTTAATCATCAAACCTGATCATTTTAATCAATAAATCACATGAGATATCCAAGCATGACATGAAATAATTATCAATATACATAAAAAATTATAAACAAATCTAATCATTTCATGTCCCTTTACATTTCACCAAATTTCAGGGAAATCCGTGAGGGGCGGATTTCCACGAAGAATGGCCAAGGAAGATTTTTGGGAAATCTGGGAGACGACGGATTTCAGAGAAATCCAGACTTGATAGAAATCTGTGGTTTAGGCACAATTCTTGACCACTAGAGATTCCTGAAACGCAGGTTTCGGCAAGAGTTGCGAGCTCGCCGAAAAGTCCCAGGGAAGCCATGAAGTTACGCCGAAAGATGCTATTAGAAAAGGTCTCGCCAAGACATGGTTGTTTCAGTGTGATGTCCCAGCGAAAAGGGGACATAGCAAACATATCAGTATGAGCCAAGGGTGGTCAGGGTAAGGTCTCGGTGACAAAGGAGAGTCACGGCGAATCGGGCGAATATCGGCATAAGTTCCAAGTTCGGTTGGAGGTCCCAGTGACTACACAAAGCTTCACCGACAAAGGAATCCCATCGGTATAACGTCTGGCCGACAAACTGTAGTCTTAACGAAGGAAGACCCGAGCTCACCGAGAAAGGAAGGAGTCATCGTAAGGTCTTGGCGACAGCCACGAGTCTCGCCGAAAGGGAAGGTTTCGGCCAGAACAGAGATCTCACGGATAAGTCTTAGCGAAAGACGGATGTCTGGGTGAAGCAAAGGGATACCGGTAGAGCTATTAGATCCCACTGTGAGCTCTTGGCGACTAAGGACTGTCCTGCCAAAGGTGAAGGAGATTTTATTGGTGTGAGGGACAATACTGTCACAGCAACAAAACACGGACTTAAGAGGGCCTCTTGGTAAAACATAGGGCGATCGACATAAGGTCTCGCCGATGATGAAAGGTCACAGCGAAGAGACTCTGGAAGGGATGGATCATCCCGAACTGTGACGCTAACGTACGACTTCACCCAGACACTGAACCCACTAAGGATTTTGATAAGTTAAAACCAGGGCCAGCTAGGGATGGGCCCTTTCATGAATTTTCTTTGTATTCCGGGCCCATTTTAAGATGAAATAGCCAGACATGGCCCTGCCCTAGGTTTCAAACCTCACCATCCACTAAAGTGCATAGGCAATTTTAGAATTCAGTTGTTTCGACTGTTAAGTCATCACTAGGGTTTACTAATCACTCTCAGGTAAGATTCATTAAAATTCAGATGGACACATGAACCCAAAGCTCGCCTGGGAGACGACAAAGGATGCAATACCAAACAACCCTAGAACGAAATAAACACATACATAGGAATTCAAATACCAACGTTCCTTCGCACTACCAACATGCCATTCACAATTCAATTCAAAGCAGAGCAATCAGACACATACCATTATGAAGCAGAAATTGGTTGAAGAAGTAACAAATGCGAAGCTCAAGGGTGTCCACAATGAACACAGGTGATAATGCACAAGAAATCACCACCAAATCAATCAAGTGAAAGCCGAATGTCCCAAAATCCCCAACCAAATACTCGCAAGAAAGCACTCCTCAGCTCAAATGATGGAAAATAGTGAACATAATGGTGTAAAAGATCTAAAAATCAAGTTAAATACATTTCTCTAAGCATGCACGGAACCATTAATGTAGTTGATAAGACAGCCAGAGAAGGGATTCAGGAACTCGACAATCAGGGCGAAATCCAGGAAAATTTGGCCTACGCAGAAATTTGCGAAGATTAAAAAATCCCCGAATGACAAGGGTCTAGCCAGAGTCCAAGTAGGATCCGAGAAAATCCGACCAGGTCGGAAAATCTTGAATCCGGGCAAAAGCCCAAAATTCATCCAGAACTCAAGATTTTCAATGAATAACCTGGGGAAAACACTTAGGCATTCAAAATAAATAATTTAAACACGTGCCTAAGCAAGACCAAACCTCAAAAGAAAGGGACAAAACACCAAAACTGAAGCCAAAGAGGATCCCTGCTTACAGCGGGGCATGTGTGCGAAAAATTGCACAATAGATACCACAATCCATAATCTGGAGTGCCATTTAAATATCTAAATGTTCTTTTAACATGTGTTTCCTTGGGATCTTCTTGAAATATAGCCACAAGATAGACCACATGCATAATATCTAGTCTATTATTAGTCAAATATAGTAGTCCAACAATCATAGATCTATACTTGCTCTGATTAGCCTTAGGTGAATCATCATCTTTATCCAATTTGCAACCAGTCACCATAGGAGTACTTACCGGTTTGGAACCATACATCCCAAACTTCTTCAACATCTCTCTCACATACTTAGACTATGAAATGAAAATTCCTTTCTTTGTTTGATTAATCTGTAGCCCAAGAAAGAAATTCATCTCCCCAAACATAGAAATTTCAAATTTTTTCTTGATCTCTTCTGCAAACATCTTGCACATCTTTTCATTTCCTCCAAAGATAATTTCATCAACATATACAACTACAATCATGATTTTGACATTTTCAATCTTAAAGTACAAATTACAATATGTCGTACCTTTGTTAAATCCTTGTTGAATCAAATACCTATCTAACCTTGCATACCAATCTCTAGGAGCTTGCTTCAATCCAGATAAACTTTTCTTCAATCTGCACACCATATCCAATTGTTCCATGTAAACTTCTAGCTCACCATTCAAAAATTTTGAATTGACATCCATCTGATAGAGTTTGAAATCTTTATAAGCATCCATTGCCGATAACATCCTTATAGCTTCCATTTTTTCTACCAGGGAAAAAGTCTCCTAAAAATCTATACCTTCCACTTGTGAGTAGCCTTTACGCACAAGCCTCACTTTTTTTTTAAAACTTCTCCATTCTCATTCAACTTATTTCTAAATACCCATTTTGATTCAATGACACTTTTGTCTATCGATCTTGGGACCAATTCCCAAGTCTGACTCTTCTCAATCTACAAAAGTTCTTTCATTTCTTTCTTCCAATGTTCATCTTTATAGGTTTCACTTATTATCTTCATCTCAATCTCAGAGAATAAACAAAAATTTACTTTAGCTACAACTTTTCTTCTGGTTAACACTCCTTTTGTCATGTTTCCAATAGTTTGATTTTTTGAATGATTCCTCTATACACATTTTGGTGTCCTAGGAGACATCACTAAAGAATCTTCTTCTCTTTCATTGTGTTCATCCAGCTTCTTCTGCTCATCTTTATTCTGTACTTCCATAATTTCTTCTATTCTTGCATAATCATGTTCATCACACGTATATCCATCAATATCAATAGAATTATTTATTGTCTCATCAACCTTCACATTCGAGCTCTCTACAATATTTCTCAATCTCTTACTAAAACATTTGTATGCCTTTATTTTAGTAGAATATCCAAGAAATATTGCTTCATCACTTCTTGCATCAAACTTACCCAAAGTTTCCTCATCTCTTCTTATATATCATTTGCTTCTGAATAGCTTGAAATATTTAACTATAAGAATTCTTCTATGCCATAGCTCATAGGGAGTCTTTGAAATATTTTCTCTTGCTCGAACTCGATTGAATACATAAACAACAATATGAATAGCTTCTTTCTAGTAAACTTCTAGTAATCCATCTCTAGTGATCATTGACCTAGTAGCCTCTTGAACCATTCTATTTTTCCTTTCAACAACTCCATTCTGCTGAGGAGTTCTTGGATCAGATAACTATCTCTTTATTCCATGTACTTCACAAAATATATTGAACCCATGGGAGGTGAATTATCCACCTATGTTAGATATCAAACATTTCATCTTTAAATTTACTTCATTTTAAATCATACCCTTGAATGCCTTGAATCTATCTAATGCATCTGATTCCTTTCTAAGAAAAGTAACCCATGTATATCTTGAATAATCATCAATCAAAAGCATAATGTACCTTTCACCAAGTATAATTTTCACTCTCATAGGACCACAGAGATTTGTATGAATTAAATCCAATAGTCTAGTAGTAGTTTGTTATTTTGATCTGTAATGACTTCTTGCTTGCTTCCCAAACTAACAATTCCTACAAATAGAATTAACAAGCTTTGTAATTCTTGGTAAATCTCTCACGAACTGAACAACTCTAATCCTTTCCAAGTTATCAAAATTCGTGTGACACATTCTCCTATGCCATAACCAACTGTCATTTATTTGATTCATAAAGCATCATCCATCAACACCCTTAAGTTGATAAATATTTCCTTCAAATTTCTTTCCTATAGAAATCAATGTTCTCAATCTCACATTTCTCATCCTTAAACACAAGATGATATCCTTTTCTACACATTTGACCAATGCTCAACAAATTATTCCTTAAACCCTTAACATAGTAAACATCATTAGTATGATGCTTGCCATCAAAACTTATTGAACCTATCCCACACATTTTAGCACTAATATCATCTCCAAATATAACCAAGCCTCCATCATATTTCTCAAGTTTAACAAAATTACTCTTATCACCAGTCATGTGATGTAAACAACCACTATCAACTACCCAAAAATTCTTCTTGTTTAGCATGTAGGGTAGAGATAACTGTACCTTCATTTTTCTCCTTCTTCTTCAAAGGGATTTCCTTTACCTATTTTTCAGAATTAGTAGAAGTAGGTTCATCCTTAATCACCAATAACAAAAATTCATTGTCATCTAGATCATCATATTCTGAATCTTCATCTAAAATACTAGCATTCTCATTCACATAGTAAGCCATGTTAATCTTCTTTCCTTTCTTTTCTTTCTCATATCTTTGCTTATTCCTTTTAGCTCTTTCCAGACACTTTGCAGCATAATGACCTATTTCTCCACAACTAAAGCATTTAAAGGGAAACTTACCTTCATACTTACCAAAACCTTTTCGCATTCTTCTTACAAAGTTAGCTTCTATTTCATCAAAGTTCTCTTCATCTGGATCATCATCTTTTGAGCTTTGAAAGTAGTCTCTAATTTTCCTCCATTTCTTAGAATCGACTTCCTCATTTCATAAGATGTCAAAAATCCTTACAACAGATCCTTAGTACAAGTCTTATAATCTATAGTCTGCTCAATAACACTCACCTTCTTACTATAATCATCAGGAAGAGTTTTGAGAATCTTCTTTACAATCCTAGTTTCATCTATAGTAGCGCCAAGTGATCACATTCCAACCACTACCTCATCCAATCTTTGTACATAAGCTTTAACATTTTCATCTTCGGACATATGTATAAGATCAAACCTTGTTTCCAAATTCTACAATTTTTCCTCTTTAACTCTTTCATCACCATCATGTGATCTTTCTAAAGCATCATAGACTTTTTTAGCTATCTTCAAATTATGAACCTTAATCATCTCATAATGTACTAGACTATTCTTCAAGATGAACTTCACCTTATTGTTCACTTCATGTGCTCTAATCTCTTCAGGTGTACTTGAACCATTATCAAGAGGAGTGTAAGGATTCTTGTAAGCTTTCTCCACATAATATCCACAATACTCCATATATTCTTCCATCAATACTTTCTAGATACCATAATTAGTTTCATCAAACCTCAGATAATCAAAGACCATCTTGCTAGCCATCCCAGACCTTCCTTAAGTGGTTAATCTCTTCACTAAGGAACCAAGCTCTGATACCAATTGGTGAATAACATAATTGAGAGGAGGGGGTGAATCAGTTGTCATACATTTAACCTTCAATTCAATTACCAGAACTAATACTTAAAACTACTTAAATGATTAATCATCAAATACCAATGCAGAAATTCAAATCCAAAACATAAGCACAATAACACCAGATTTACATGGAAAACCCAATGAGGGAAAAACCATGGTGAGGATTAACTAACACTATAGAGAATATCAAAATTGATTACAAAAAGGCTCATTGCTTGAAACAAGGCTCACTGCCTAAGATAAGGCTCACTACCATAGTGATACAAAGAAGAAAAAGAAGAATTGTTACAGAGAGACTACAATCCCAGTGCAATAAAGGATTCCACCATAGTTACTTGATCAACTTGCGTGAATGATAGAGTTCACCTTCTTCTCACTACATCTAGAAACTTAGCATTAAGCTTCACACTAATCTACCACACACAACTCACACACTTTCTGAATAGCATCAAGGTCGCATCTACTCTTTCACTAATCTTCCTTCTTTTCTTTGTACATTTTTCATTACTAGCTCATCCTATATTTATACTATCTCCAACCTTGAAAAAGATACAAAGTCAACCATCCAACTTCAAATACAAATTAGGTCGGCCCTAAAAATCTTAGGGTGGAATTAGAATGAGGGCAACCCAAACACATGCTTCACTGGGACCCAAAATAGATCTAACACACTTCATCAACTTTGAAGATAGTGCTTAACACAAGGTCATCCAAACTAGTGTAAAACACATAGAAGATTAAGCTCAAAAGTCCCAGAAACCAAAAATATATTCAATGCAATTAGAACATCTTAACTCTAGAACTACGAGTCAAAATACTTAATCAAAGAGAAATCTAGACCAACAACTTTTCTCCTGGACCTCAAACAGAACACAAAAAAACATAGTTCACAGTTGGTGAACACAACTCAAAGTTCACAATGAACCAATAGCCAAAAATATAAATATAGAAACCTTCAACAACCATGACCAACATATCTAAACCACACTAACATAGGGGAAAATACTAGAGCATCAACTGAATACTTGTAATCTTTAATACAATTTTCTCAATATCCTCAGCATATACAACCAATAACCTATAACCATGACACTAATAGCAACAACAACCAATAGATAAATAGTTGACCAATTGAAATCAATGACAATACCTTCATTCCATTCTCATTCTTGCAAAAATCTCCCCCTTTGTCATTGATGGCAACGCATGATGTGAAAAACCATCAAAGACACCATACCAGTTATGAATATACTTCTCAAGATTTTTCCTTTTGCTTCTCCCCCTCAGAAGATCATCTTCTTGATTATCTACTTTCTCTCCTTTTCACATGCTTTCTCCCCTCCTTTGACATCAATGGAAAAGGAAAACTATATGTTCATTGAATCTTCCTTTGACATGAAAAAAGAATACTCACAATGACAACACTTGAAACTACCTGCTCCCCCTAAGAGGTAGCCACCAAAAAATTAGTCCAAAAAGATAGAACCATGAATCCATCAGACTAATGCATCTCCATATGCATCTTAGTTTATGAAAGGAGGGAAAATAACCCATAACTTCTCCCAAAGATACTCAAAAGCATCTTTAGGAAGATCCTTCATGAATATATCAGCTATTTGATCCTTCATTGAAACATACTCAATCTTTACTTCATTCTCCATGACCTTCTCTCTCAAGAAATGATATCTGATAGATATATGCTTTGTCCTTGAGTGCATCATAGGATTCTTCAAAATGTTAATTGTGCACTAGTATTATCACAAAAGATAGAAATAGGATCATCATATAACATTGTGATATCTTTTAATATATGTTTCATCCATAGAACTTGTGTATAGCAAGATGCAGCAACAATAGACTCAACTTCAACAGTAGAAAAAGAGACTGAATCTTGCTTCTTACTCAACCATGCTACCAATCTTCATCCAAGAAAGAATGCACCACCAATTGTACTTTTTATTTCATCTACACATCCAACTCAATCTGCATTTTTATATGCACTAAGTGTAAATTTAGCATCTTTACTATACCACAATCCATAATCTAGAGTACCATTCAAATATCCAAATATTCTTTTAACAACAACATGTGTTTCCTTCGGATCTTCTTGAAATATAGCCACAAGATAGACTGCATGCATAATATCCGGTCTAGTAGCAGTCAAATATAGTAGTCCACCAATCATAGATCTATACTTTATCTTATCAGCCTTAGGTGAATCATCATCTTTACCCAATTTTCAACCAATTTCCATAGGAGTACTTACTAGTTTGGAACCATCCATCCCAAAATTCTTCAACATCTCTCTCACATACTTAGATTGTGAAATGAAAATTCCTTTCTTTGTTTGATTAATCTATAGGCCAAGAAGGAAATTCATCTCCCCAAACATAGACATTTCAATTTGTTTTTGCATCTCTTCCATAAACATCTTGCACATCTTTTCATTTACTCCAAAGATAATGTCATCAACATATACATCTACAATCAAGATTTTGTCATTTTCAATCTTAAAGTACACATTACTATTTGTCATACCTTTGTTAAATCCTTGCTAAATTCAATACTCGTCTAACCTTGCATACCAGTCTCTAGGAGCTTGCTTCAATCCATATAAAGCTTTCTTCAATCTGCACACTATATTTGGTTGATCTTTTAACTGAAATCCTTCTAGTTGTTGCATGTAAACTTCTTCTTCTAGCTCACCATTCATAAATGTTGACTTGACATCCATTTGATAGATTTTGAAATCTTTATAAGCAATCAATGCCAAGAAAATCCTTATACCTTCCATTCTTTCTTCCAGGGAATATGTCTTCTGATAAATCTATACCTTCTACTTCTAGTGAGTAGCCTTTACATACAAGCCTCACTTTGTTTCTACCAACTTCTCCATTCTCATTCAACTTATTTCTAAATACCCATTTTGATCCACTAATATTTTTGTTTTCCAATCTTGGGACCAATTCCAAAGTCTAATTCTTCTCAATCTGTAAAAGTTATTTCATTGCTTCCTTCCAATGTTCATCTTTACAGGCTTCACTTACTGTCTTTGGCTCAATCTCAGAGAATAAACAAAAAATTACTTTAGAAGCAACTTTTCTTTTGGTTAACATGCCTTTTGTCTTGTCTCCAATAATCTAATTTTCTGAATGATTCCTCTATACATATTTCGGTGTCCTAGGGGACATCATCAAAGCATCTTCTTCTCTTTCATTATGTTCATCCAACTTCTTCTTCTCACCTTTATCCTGTTCTTCTACAATTTCTTCTATTCTTGCACAAACATTTTCATCAAACGTATATCCATCAATATCAATAAAATTATTTATTGTCTCATCAACCTTCACATTCGAGCTCTCTACAATCTTTCTCAGTCTTTTATTAAAACATTTATATGCCTTGATTTTAGTAGAATATCCAAGAAATATGCCTTCATCACTTCTTGTATCAAACTTACCCAAAGTTTCCTCATCTCTTCTGATATAGCATTTGCTTCTGAATACCTTGGAATATTTAACTATAGGAATTCTTTCATGCCAGAGCTCATAGGGAGTCTTTGAATTGTTTTCTCTTGCTTGAACTTGATTGAATACATAAACAAAATTATGAATAGCTTCTTTCTAGTAAAATTTCAGTAATCCAGCTTCAATGATCATTAACCTAGCAGTCTCTTGAATTGTTCTATTTCTCTTTTCAACAACTCCATTTTGTTGAGGATTTCTAGGAGCAGATAACTATCTCTTTATTCCATGCACTTCATAAAATATATTGAACTCATGGGAGGTGAATTCTCCACCTCTATTAGATCGCAAAAAATTTATCTTTAAATTCACTTCATTTTCAACCATAGCCTTGAATGCCTTGAATCTATCTAATGCATCTGATTTCTCTCTAAGAAATGTAACCCATGCATATCTTGAAAAATCATCAATCAAAAGAATAAAGTATATTTCACCATGTAGATTTCACACTCTCATAGGACCACAAAGATTTGTATGAACTAAATCTAGTAGTTCAGCAGTAGATTGTTCTTTTGATCTGTAATGATTTCTTGCTTGCTTCCCAAACTGACAATTCCTGCAAATAGCATTAATAGGATTTGTAATTCTTAGTAAATATCTCATGGCCTGAACAACACTAATCCTTTCCAAGTTATCAAAATTCATGTGACACAGTTTTCTATGCCATAACCAACTGTCATTTATCTGAGTCATAAAGCATTGTCCATCAACACCCTTAAGTTGATAAATATTTCCTTCAAATTTCTTTCCTATAACAATCAATGTTTTAGATCCTTTTTGGATCTCACATTTCTCATCCTTAAACACAAGATCATATCCTTTTCTACACATCTAACCAACGCTCAAAAAATCATGCCTTAAACTCTTAACATAGTAAACATTGTTATTATGATGCTTTCCATCAAAAATACTGAACCTATCCCAAAAAATTTAGCACCAATATCATCTCCAAACATAACCAAGCCTCCATAATATTTCTTAAGTTTAACAAACTTACTCTTATCACTAGTCATGTGATGTGAAAAACCACTATCAACTACCCAAAAATTCTTTTCTTGTTTAGCATGTAGGGCAGAGATAATTGTACCTTCATTTTTCTTCTTCTCCTTCTTCTCTGGAGGGCTTTCATTTACCTATTTTTTTGAATTAGTAGAAGTAGGTTCATCTTAATCGCCAATAACAAGCATTCATTGTCATCTAGATCTTCATATTCTGAATCTTCATCTAAAATACTAGCATTCTCATTCGCATAGTAAGCTATGTTAATCTTCTTTCCTTTCTTTTCTTTCTCATATCGTTGTCTATTCGTTTTAGCTCTTTCCAGACACTTTGCAACATAATGACCTACTTCTCCACAACTAAATCATTTCAGGGGAAATTTACTTTCATAATTACCAGAACCTTTTCTCATTCTTCTTACAAAGTTAGCTTCTATTTCATCAAAGTTATCTTCATCCAGATCATCAAGTTTTGTAGCTTTAAATGTAGTCTCTAATTTTCCTCCATTTATTAGACCCAGCTTCCTCATTTCATAAGATGTTAAAAATTCTAATAGATCCTTAGTACAAGTCTTATAATCTATAGTCTTCTCAATAGCACTCACTTTCTCATTTTAAGCATCAGGAAGAGTTTTGAGAATCTTCTTTACAATCCTGGTTTCATCTATAGTAGCACCAAGTGATCACATTCTAGCCACTACCTCATCCAAGATTTGTACATAAGCTTTAACATTTTCATCTTTGGACATATGTATAAGATCAAACTATGTTTCCAAATTTTGTGATTTCACCTCTTTAACTCTTTCATCACCATCATGTGCTCTTTCTAAAGCATCCTAGACTTCCTTAGCTATCTTTAAATTTTGAACCTTAATCAACTCAAAATGTACCAGACTATTCTTCAAGATGAACTTCACCTTATTATTTTCTTTGTGTGCTCTAATATCTTCAGGTGTAATTAGACCATTAGCAGGATGAGTGTAAGGATTCTTGTAAGCTTTCTCCACATCATATCCGCAATACTCTAGATATTCTTCCATCAATACTTTCTAGATACCATAATTAGTTTCATCAAACCTCAAATAATCAAAGACCATCTTGCTAGCCATCCCAAACTTTCCTCAAGTGGTTAATCTCTTCACCAAGGAACCAAGCTCTGATACAAATTTTTGAATAGGATTTAAGGGGGGGTGAATCAGTTGTCATAGATTTTAACCTTCAATTCAATTACTAGAACTAATACTTAAAAATTCTTAAATGATTAATCATCAAATGCCAATGCAAAAACTCAAATCCAACACATAAACACAATAACACTAGATTTATGTGGAAAACCCAATGAGGGAAAAACCGTAGTGAGGATTAACTCACACTATAAATAATATCAAAATCAATTACAAAAAGGATCATTGCCTAAGATAAGGCTCACTGCCATAGAGATACAAAGAAGACAAAGAAGACTTGTTATAGAGAGACTACAGTCCCAATGCAACAAAGGATTCCACCACAGTTATTTGATCAACTTGCATGAATGATAGAGTTCACCTTCTTCTCACTGCATCTGAAAACTCAACATTAATCTACCACACACAACTCACACACACTTTCTGAATAGCATCAAGGTCACATCTAATCTTTCACTTATCTTCCTTCTTTTCTTTGTACATTTTTTATTACTAGCTCATCCTATATTTATACTATCTTCAACCTTGAAAATGATACAAAGTCATCTATCCAACTTCAAATACAAATTAGGTCAGCGCAAAACATCCTAGGGTCGAATTAGAATTAGGGCGATGCAAATGAACACTCCATCGGGACCCAAAATAGATCAAACACGCTTCATAAACTTTGAAGATAGTGCTTAACACAAGGTCAACCAAACCAGTGTAAAACACATGGAACAATTAAGCTCAAAATTTTCAAAAACCAAAAATATCTTAAATGCAATCAGAACATCTTAACTCTAGAACCACAAGTCAAAAGACTTCATCAAAGAGAAATTCAGACCAAAAAATTTTCTCCCAGACCTCAACCATGTTAGTGTAATTAATTAATCATTACACTAGCATAAGTTAAATTATGTCATACAACATTTAGTACTAGGTTGCATTTTTAGTAAATCATTTAATAATGGGGTAATGTCCCCTTCCTTGTTTGTAGGGATAAGATTCCTTCTAGAACTTATCTCAACATTTAATAATTTCCTAGATAGGGTTCACATGTTGTTATATCATGACACATGGCAACATCTCATGCATCTTATGTTTTCTCTTTTTCCTATATAATCAGGCATTTTTTTCATTTGTAACATATCATATCATCAATATAGAATCTCTATTATGCATGCCTAGTTGCAACACTTTTTGTGTGGTTGATTATCTTTCTTAGAAAAGGTCCTCCATTGAAGAATCCAGAGCTTTAGGGACTGTGCATCCATTATTTCAACATGGTATCATAGCTTGTCCAGTGAAACATCAACCCTCAATCAAGAAAGTTAGTGTGCGAGATTCTTGCAGGCTTGAAGGTTTCCATTGAAGGCTACTTGACTCCATCCGGGGACCAAGCTGATTTCTAAAGTAGATAGAGCCAGATTTGAGCTCACCATTGTCTTCAAAAGGCCTTGAAACCCTAGGATCGCCTGTCCAATCATCAAAATTGGATTCATCAACCCGGGAGCCATCAGAGGTATTTTTGGGTTTGCAAAATCAATTGTACAATCCATACAATTTGCAGTAAAAAAAATCACCCCAGTCAGTTGTCCTTTGAGGAAATTTTTTTTTAGATCATTGGGGTTTTTTTATCTCATCATTTGGGAAAATTTTTATATAGTATTGGCAAAAATTAATTTTTTGCGGGCAACCTACAATTTTAATTGACAGTCGACATAATTTTTTTTTTTATCAGCTATAGTTTGGGCTTTATTTTTGTTTGGTCGACATTCACTATATTTTCTGCAGAATTATTTGTATCGGCTTTTTTATTTAATTTTGAATATTGCAATAAATTTCAATTCAATTTTTTTTTTTGGCATCCATTTGTAGTCTGCAGATAGACCAACTGTCGATGTTGTCATCGATCATCTTCCTGCGTCATCGGTCTGACCCCCGACATCACCTGTCACTGGTGCTCCGGCCATCGCATTTCGTTGATGGTGTTTGTTCCTGACCACCCTTTGATCGACACCAATTGCACCCATCACCGAGGCCCCTAGTTCTATATGTGACCGGGGCTAGCGCTAGACTCCAAGTGGCATCCTTGACTTTCAGCCACGCCATTGACGTCACCACCAGCTCGCTACTCCTATGTCGCCGATCCGATGGAGTATTTTTTAAAAAATTCCAGTGGCACCCGTAGTCATATCAACGACCAGGGGCCAATTTATTTTTCCCTAAGGTGCTTGTTTTTTGCACCTAGTTAGCCTACCATCTATCATCCAACATTTTTCTTCTGAGGGCCATATCTTCTCGCCATGGTATCAAAAAATTTGCAAACAAGATACCGACGGGAAGAGAATTCAGAGCACTATCCAGTGGTACCATCCATTTTGTAGGATTTTTCTGCTATAAAATTCTAAATTCAACTAAAGTCAACCCTCCTCCTTGGACTCAACAACCAATATCTTCACATCAAATTGTTGAAATCCAGTGATTCCAGCAACATTCAGGAGATATTTCAGTGCTTTTTTCATCAGTCCAATCACTTTCTTCAGTTTTAGCTCCAGGTATCTTTTATTTATTTTTTGCAATTTGGTGTATTTTCCCGATTCCTAAGACATCTTGAAGCTTGAAGAAGAATTTCTTGATCTAGGAGTTATATTTTCAGTTGAATATCTATTTGGAAGCTTCTATTTTCTGGTGAAGGTCGTTGTCTTTGTCATTTTAGAGAAATTTGATTGTACATTATGGGGCTTGCATATTCTCCTCCTCTGGTTATGTTGCACAAGGGAAACTATCAACAATGGCGGGATGGGATCACACACCATCTCCAATCACTTGATTTTTTGCCTCATCTATATGGTATAGTTCCTCATCCGAGTGAAGGTATTCATGAATTTGCTTGGAGTTGTAGAAGATACATTGTCTTGGAGATAATTGCTATGCAAGTTGATTGTGATGTTTTGAATGCTATTGATCATTGTGATTGTCCTCACATCCTTTGGGCTAAGCTTTGGGAGATATATGGAGATTTAGATACTCCACCCTTCCTCAATGATCATGATTTAGAATATCATTCTTTAGATCAGGTGCCCCACGATGATATTGTTGTGCAGGAAGTTGATTTCCTTGAATCTTTCGAAGAGGTTGACAAGGTTCCTTCAGGTGCTTCTTCTCCATCAAAGACTATTGGTATCCCTTCACATTTAGTGATTCCTTTTCTAGAGTCATTGATTGAGGCTTCCACCATCATCATTCATTAGGACACATTACATTTTCTAGAATTGACATCACAAGATGGCTTCGTTTCAGGTATCACTGACTTGGCTACTTCTACAGGTTTGAAGGACATTCTTGAGGGGATATCACTCCTCTATTCAGATCCACCTTTGGAGAGTTTTCTTGAGTCTCCACATCCATTTGTCTTGACCTTGATTAGGAATCCAGAGACTATCTTGGAGGCACTTGATTTCTCTTCAGATATTTCATGTATGGGACTTCTTCCCTATCATTCCATTTAGGAGTTGGAGTTTCTTCAGCATCTACCATTGGATTTGCTTCTTCCTAACAAAATCATGTGGTTTGGACACCTTTGTTGCTTTAGACTTCTTTCAATGGTTTTAAGGACACTTCATTCAAGGGGGGCGATAAAGTCTCCATAATATTCATTGCATTGCCATCTTTGGATATTGTTCAACATTAGTTTCCACATCATCATGGTTTGTCACCCTCTTCATTGATTGTGGCATCTTCATCTTCAGGAAAGGAGACATTTGAGCAGAGTTCAGAGACATCATCGACATCCACATTCATCCTTCCTTCCTTCAATTCCTATCTGAAATGGGAATCATCTCTACACTTGCACATGGTTTTGTTTCTTCTGAAAGGTAGACAATTTGTTTGTCGACATTGAATCATGTTCTATCTTTAGACACTTACCATTTCTATAGGTGATCACATCTTTTGGGGGAGCTATATAGTTTCTCTTTTTCCCTCCTATGGGGGGGCTATTCTATTGTATCCATGTGACAGATGGTGTACTTGGGGGGTATTTGGGAGTCCTCCATCCTTCCCATCCTATCTCACATTTTTAATTTTTCATCTCCTTTTTGGAGAGGGGTTTTGTTCCCACTGGGTTTTCCCCTTTTCTCCAGTTGTGGGAGATGTTTTTCATCTTCATGTACATGGGTTCCTAACATGGCCTCATAGTCAGGACCCATCATCGATCATCTATGCATAATCATTTCATTTTCCTCCCTAAGTTGAACTTATGGGGGTGTTAGTGTAATTAATTAATTATTACACTAGCATAAGTTAACTTAGGTCATACATCATTTAGTCCTAGGTTACAATCATTTAATAATGGGGTAATGTCCCCTTCCTTGTTTGTAGGGATAATATTCCTTCTAGAAGATGATTTGTCCTTCTAGAACTTATCTCAACATTTAATAATTTCCTAGATAGGGTTCACATGTTGTCACATGTTAGATCATGACACATGACAACATCTCATGCATCTTAGGTTTTCTCTTTTGCCTATATAATTAGGCATTTTTTTCATTTGTAACATATCATATCATCAATATAGAATCTCTATTATGCATGCCTAATTGCAACACTTTCTGTGTGGTTGATTATCTTTCCTGGAAAAGGTCCTCCATTGAAGACTTCAGAGCTTTAGGGACTATGCATCCATTATTTCAACAAACCATAACACAAAAAAACATAGTTCACAACTAGTGAACACAACTTAAACTTCACAATGGACCAACAACCAAAAATATGGATATAGAAGCCTTCAAAAACCACAACCAACATATCTGAACCCCATGAACATAGGGGCAAATACCAGAGCAATAACTGAATACTTGTAATCTTCCTTTAATACAATTTTCTCAATATCCTCAACATATACAACCAATAACCTATAACCATGACACTAATGACAACAACAACTAGTAGATAGCTAGTTGAATAGTTGACATGAATGAAAACACCTTCATTCCATTCTCATTCTTGCAACAGATAAGCCTAAACCTAACACACAACTGAAAAAACCTACAAAGAACAGAGTTCTTAAAATTCCTAAGCCTCAAGATGATAACCCTAAGCCTGACACACCCAAAAAACTTGCAAAGAAGAGAGCTGTTAAGAAAGATTACCCTTGTTTCATGGAAGAGGTCCCTAAGGACCTGACTGCAGAGGTTAAGCTAGTTGGAAAGAGAAAGACTGGTGAGGGTGCATTGACAACTCATTTTTCAGGATTTGGTTATTGGGATTAGTGATGTGGTGCTACCGCAGAGTGGTTGGGATATGTTTATATATGCTTTCAAGAGGAGGTTTCCTAGTCATCCCACCTATTATGTATGGACTTGTGACATTGGAAAATTGGTGTGCCCCAATGTGTTTGTGGAGGTGGACCTAATGCTTGAATTGGCTAGGTGCTATGATCCAACTGACAAGACAATCAAAAGGTTTTTATATTTTCTTCCTATGTTGGAAATTTCAGGGAGTCAAATAATGGAAGTTTTTAATTTGAATCCATTTTCTTTTGAATCCATTAAGTTCCATGCACTATATAATGAATATGAGAAAAATAGGTTTTCATATAGAAAGAATGTTTTTCCAAGGCACATAAGACGTGATTTGAAGAAGAATGGTGTACCTTTCAGTCCTCTAGAGTTAGAACCATTTGATTATTCTGATTTTGAGGACTATTTCAAAATTACAGACTATGCATTGTGTCAGGTCTTTCACAAGAATTTTGACATAAAAATGGATGTTTCTTTGATGGTTTTAACAATTAATATTTAGCATATGTATCAAATACAGGGTTTGGGATTATGCTTCCTATATTGCTAAACACTTGTATGAGGATTTGATTAAGTTGAAAGATGAAACCCCTCAATTTTCATGCAAACACTATTCTTTGTTGATGCATATGCTATTGCGGAAAGGAAGAATGGTGTTTAGAAAATTCATGAAATTGAGAGAAAGGGATAACATGGATAATGAGTTGCCTATGCAAATGTGAACCAATATTTGGGATGTGCACTATCCTGAATCTAATTTTTCTATGTTTTACAATGTTTTCATGTTTTTGCTACTAGAGTAGTTAGGCCTAAATCCCATTTACAGAATCTCAAAAGGTGTGAAAGAAATATTGAGGCCTCTAGAGTATGAGGAGGGCACTGCATAGAAATTCAATTGGGGAGATTGGTACCTCCAATTTGACTATATTGTAATCAAAATTTATGGATCCCTGGTGCCACCCCACAAGCTACCAATATATATGTCAGACTGAAAAGCCTTCATGGAGATAATGTGGTAGCTTGATGCCATGGATAAGGCACATTTTAGAAAATCACAGAAGGAATCCCTAGTAAACCCTTACTATGGTTTTTCCTATTTCACTTACACTTCAAAGGAAGGCATTGTGAGGTTTTGCTCTGTATTAAACAATCTTAGAATGAAACAAGATATTATAAGGTTTTGTGAACTTGAAGGGGTTATTACTACTGAGATAAGATCCAGAGGATTATTAGGGAGACATCATCAATTCCTCTATCAAGAGGACGTGATTAGAAACTTTTCTTCTAATGAGGAAGTTGTAAAAAGAAAAAGTACATGGAAGAAAATTTGTGCAATTGAGGAGAATATGTTAAAACAAAATCATTTTTGCATTAGTCCTTACTCTGAGGTACAGGATAAATTTGTGCAAGAAAAATTGATTCTTGGAGATTTTGAAGAC
This sequence comes from Sequoia sempervirens, assembly GCA_007258455.2. Lineage (NCBI taxonomy): Eukaryota > Viridiplantae > Streptophyta > Pinopsida > Cupressales > Cupressaceae > Sequoia > Sequoia sempervirens. The sequence goes on along the minus strand of VDFB02317497.1, from coordinate 13,982 downwards.
AAAATTTTCTTTGAAAACTTCAAGCAAGCTAAAATAAGGGCCATGGTGGCCAGAAAAAATCATGAAGCACAAATAAGGAGCCAACCAACTCAATCTTTCGCTCAATGCATTGAAGTGCAAGCTAAGGAGATAGGCAAACAACCTACAATCACCCCATTGGTGACTTATTCTGAAACAGAGCAAGGAGGTGAAGTATGAACCTGAGGGATCTACAAAATACATCCCTTTGGAGGAGGAAGTGGATCAGATATTCCCATCTTCTATTAAAGAAGATGCTTTAAATATTGATGTTCCTCTCAATATAATTGTAAAATGGGATTATAATGAAGCTGAGGATGATGATGTTAGGATAAATGCTTGTGATGATGCTTTTGTTCAAAGAAAAGAATTCAAAGATTTTGTTATCCATTTGAAAGGCTCTAATATAAAAAAGATAATAGAAGAGGCCAAAGGAAAGGTTGACCCTGCTTTGCAAGATGAAGTTGAGAAGGAGGAGGAAGGAAAAATAATGTAGGAAATTGCTACTATGTCACCACAGGGTGCAAGAGCCCCAGTCAAAGGAAGTGGGATTCCACTATTGCTTGGATGGGAAATGTCATCATCCATTGCATTAGATGCAATCAAGAAAGATCTAGATGCCTCCATCTCTGAGGATATTTTTGATAACAATTTTTTTGGCTAAGGATTTAGTCCTAAGTTACATACACTTGTTATTTGGTCTATGGCACCAAATACTAGGAAGCCTGAAGTGATAAAGTCTATGGAGAAAGAAATTGGAGTTGTGGTTGTTAAAAGGGCTATTGAAATGTCAGCTATTGTAGCTACACATTTGAAAATGCATGCTACCATGTTGAGTGTAGAAACAACCCAGATCACAAAAGCTAATTATAATTTTTTTTTGGATAAGTACAATAAACTGATGGATGAGAAAACAAGGTACTTGTCATTGTTTCCAATACATCTAGGGGTTTTCCCTCTCCAACAAGTTCTGCTTCATATTTGTCAGCACAAGATAGAGAAACCCTATCACTGAGAATTCAAAGCATGAGGCAGGAAGTGTAAGCAAAGAAAGAAAACACAAAGAAATCCAAAATGGAGATAGTCAAAGTGGCCAATGATATTATTGATGATGTGTTAAAACACAGAGTAACAAAATTGCTAAGTAAAGTTGATAATGTGTGGGATGCCTACAAAAATATTCATGAGGAAAATGTGAAATACTTGTAGGTTTAGAAAGCATTCCAAATTGAGTGGAATAAGTGGAGTGCTAGGGTAGGAACATTGAAACAAATGATGCCTCATATGTAGGAAGACCCTAAAGCTCCCACCAACATTCCTAATTTATTGAAGGCTATTGATTTAGTATATGAAATCACAACTTTTCATGGAAAGTTGGGAATGCAACCCCAGAATAAATTGAGAATGTTTAGAGAAATGGAAGGGTCTATAGAGTGTGATCCGAAACATTGATTGAAACTCATACACAGTTTAATCCAAAATCTCTTTGTTTTTACTTCATGGACTATGGAAAAATAATACCAACTAGGGTTTACTATTCCCAAGATATTGAATGATAAGGGTGAATTAAAGGATTTTTCCAAATGGGAGCAAGAGTTGGGGGAACTACTTCCTCATTCTAAGATGATGTTGAGTGTTGTTGATTATTTTATGTTGAATCCTAACAAAGATAATATGATAGAAATAGAGATGAGGATGGAAATATTTTTCAAAGAGGCTAGGGTGCTAATTGATGCAAGGTACAACTAGCATAACACAAAAGTATAGAAGTTTTTGGATATGAAATGGCCAACTGAGGAGGATTACAATGCATGGCTTGAAAAATTTATAGATTAAGCCTATGTTGAAGTATTGTAAAATGTTGTATCCTCTTAGTAATGAAAATTGATGATAAGTGTGGTAATGTGGATTGGGAAATACAATTTTGGGTCTTAAGTTTGCAAATATGGTGAGTAACAGATGAGAGAAATACAATGCATAGACTATAAACAATACATATTAGGCTTTTGCTAAAGTATGGATAAAATATTGTTTTCTCCCTAGTTTAAATTTGGTGACAAGGATGCAGACGTGGAAGATCTTTTTTCTCTTATGATTTTCTACACTTTATGCTTTTCTCTCTTTTATGTTTGGTGTACATGGATACAATTTTGGAGCACATGGATATTGCTACATTAGCCTGAAGATGCCTTTTGGAAGATGAAATATGATATTCGTCAACAAATGAAAATAGTTTTTGTCTCACGTAACATTTCCCTCCATTTGGAAATGCAAATATAATTGAAAAGGGAATGTATTTTGTATCAGTCCAATTAATAAGGGACATGTGTACTTTCTGGCCTAAAGCTTGTTTTCTCCTATAAGAAGGAATTCAAAGCCAAAAGTATTGGTTCATTGTTTTGTATTGATCACAAAAAATTTTGTAAAGAGAATACATAGAACATTTTAGGGTTTTGTCTTAGGTTTTGATTCAGTTAGTATTCATATGTAATTTTGATGACAATACTAGCAATTTAATACAAAATGGTTCAAATTCAAAACCATTTCTCTCCTATGTACTTGTTTCATGAATTATGAATAATATGATCAAGGATTATCTTATTTTCAAATATTGTGTGAATGGAAATGCAATAGAAATTTATAAGTAGTGTGATAAGTGTTGTTCTTTAAAAATGATGCAGAATCACATATCAAATTCAATATCATGGAATACAATATAAAATATAAAATATCACAATTTCATTAAATACAATATAAAATATCATCTACAGTTTGGAATATGATTCACAAAGTGCAATATAAAATAAAATATCATGAAGTGAAATTATTCACAATTTTATGGAATACAATAAAAATATCATCAACTACAGTTTGGAATAATGGAAACTGATCATGAAGTGCAGTATAAATACATAAAAGTTTCTAATTCAATTCCATTTCCCAAATGGAGTCAGGGTCTTGAAACTAATGTTCAACTTGAGATAAACTAAAAGAGTCATCTTGATTTTGAGTTTGGTCTTCATTTTCTTCGGCCTGCATCTCAAATTCAACATTCATTGTGTCACTATCATTTGTCCCACTACCATTGCCACCATTAATAGCGTTTGGAATTAGAGTGTTGCACAACCCTCTTCTTTTGCATATAGACCTCCAGATTGTGAGTGCCCTTTCAAAAGGAAAATTTGTAACATTATACACAGTTCCTTTCATCCTCAAGAAATTTTCCAAATTCTTGTCTAGTTTGTTTCTTAACTTTGATTTCAAAAACACCAATGAACTGAAAACTCTCTCATCCTCCACCAACCCCAATATTATTTTTTGACATAAATCAACAAGTTTGAAATATTTTGATATCGAATCACACAATATTTCACTCTGACCTAAGTTTGTCCAAACCTTTGTTATTGATCGAGGTTCACAAGACATCCCCATACCCATGGATTGAAACCTGTCCATCATACTTTTTGAAAAATTATTACATTGTCTAATCTTATTTGCATTTATAATTCCTTCTATTGTCTTCTCATTGTATGTTACAATTTTAAAAAAGTGATTGATCAAGATATTTACTTTATCATGAAAAAATTTTGGGTTATATTTGTTTACCCAAAATTGAGGATACACAATACCCATGGCTTCAAGTATTTCTTGTCGAGGGAATCTATCATAAATCTCTTGGGAAATAAATTTTGCAATTTCCTTCAAATTATCACTAACAAATTTAACAATGTCATTAAACTCTTCCTTCTAACAGGTACTCTGCTAGAGTACCCAGCTATCGTACAATGGTACATTTCTATCTCAAATCTGCATAAATAGATACATAAGTTCCCATTTGCATTAAATTGTAAATAATTATTAGGCTTATTCAAATCAGTAATTTTCTTCTAGATGAAATCATTTGGGCTTTCAGAAGTTAAATCTAGATATAGATATCGATCGAGGGCCATGCATGTATGTCTACGTAGTTTGGAATAATCATAAATATACATAGTTCTATCTTGGTATTTCTTCACAAGATTGTTCATTTCATCTAGCATGGGGAGAAGACTAGCTAAATTCAAGAGTGTCTATATATCGCTTAACCTATGTAAGAGGTTAGAGCTTTGTCTATTGTGTTGCAATGCTCGTATATTACTCCAATCAAGGATTGATATTATGAAAGAACTCGTTGCATTGGTCCATGCAGAGAGATCCATCTAGTATCAACATCCTTGAGAAGCTTGTTTCCCGCTATTATTCCCTCAATAAAATTTTGAAATTTCGTGAAATGTTTGGGAATTCGGTAGAAGTATGTGTAGAGCTCACAGACTAGATTTTCAATTTTTGATGCTATAGGAAACTTGCTTACAATTTTGAATGCTAAATTCATTCTGTGGGCCATGTAGTGAATGCCAAGCATGTATGTTGCACAAGTAGTTTGTAACTTTGTGCAAACACCACTCATGTGACCTTGCATCACTACAGCTCCATCAGCTCCTACACACACCAACTTTTTGGCAATTGTCAAGTCATCCATACCTACAATTTCATTCAAATATTTTTTGAATAGTTCACATAGATTTTGCAATGTTGAGATGTCCTTAATTTTATGAACAAAGAGAAGATGAGCTTGGTGAACATGTTGTTTTATAGTATACACATGCATACAAACCCAAGAAGTATTATCTACTGCAGTAACTTCATCTAAAGATAATGCAGTGAAGTTATACTCTTTTACTTTCTCCTTTAAATATTTATTTTCCATTGCAGCAAGATAGTTTTCTCATTCCCATCTAGTGTTTACTAACCAATATGAGCTAGGAAAGTGAGGAACACTCGAAAAGATAATAAATTAGAATATTCTAGGTAGTCTACCATAGGATGCCCTCTTGACAAAATATGAAAAATAACACTCATCTGAACATTTTTTGACAGATTTTCTCCTTCCATTTCTTTTCCAAATTGAGCCTCAATTGTACCTCGACATACAACAAGCTTCGACATTCTTTGATTATGCTCTTCATATTCTTCCTTTGATTTCTATCATATGACTAATTGTTCCTTTCCGTCTATGATTTATTTTTCATAAACTTTACCGATATGCTTTTCTATAGTGTCAAGCTTTAGTTGCAACTTCTCTCTTTTACATTTCCAACTACAAATTGTACACATGCATTATGTTGAATTTTCATCTTTATTTGATTTCTCCACTAGTACAATGAATGGGTACTTTGACAACCAACCAAGACGAAAATTCCTTGTCATTTCCCACTCATGCCACACTTTTGATTTTTCTTTTCTTTTCTTGCCACCAACATCATCTTGATCCAAGTCAATTATCTCATTTTGGCTAACCAAGGTATCCCTTGGAACATATTTTGTAGTATTTCCATCCTCATTTGACTCATTTAACTCAATGAAAATCTCACCTTGACCTTTCGATGGTGGTAAGGTATTGTGAATGCCTTCTTCATTAATATTTGGTGGAAGAGTTGATGATGTAGCTCCATCTTGATCTAATGGATCAAAAGCATTGCCAATTCCAAAGTAAGACTATATGGTACCTCTATGTTTTGGGAATTTTGATGGCCTCCCAATCCTTTCACCACCCTAAGGATTCTTACCCTTGTTGCACTTGATGCTCGACATATTGATCTCTCACTTCGAATAAAAGCTAGTAAAAAATGTCTTCTTTTTTAAGGACAAAGAATATAGATAATTCATAATACTAATAGATCCCATTCCCTACCCAATATCATCTTTAAGATTGAAGAAAGAATGGAAAATAGATAAAAAAATCTCACAACACTATGAAGAAATGATCACTCACCTTTAAGTTTAGGTTTTCACTGGCTTGCTATTCATTAATGCAGGAATGCCTGTGTAGTAAGTTTGTAACTTGCCTACGATCAACTTCAAAGTTCCAAGTCCAACTTCCAAATCAAGAACTAAACAAAATGTGTAAGAATAAATGATAGTTTTGATTGTATTTATATCAATCCATAATTGGAAAATTCCATGAGATTTTTAAATGGCATATTAAAAATTGGGTGAATCTCGCATGATGATACAACGATACGTTGTAATTTTCAAGGCGATTATGGCCCTATAATGAGCATGGAGGTGCCACAACAATTGGCGAAACGTGTCCTCAAATGTAATTATTTTTTAATGTTATTAGTGAAATAGGTTTTCATAAGCAACTATTTGTAAATTTTAATTAGCGAAATGGGTCTTCACAAGCAACTATTTGTAAACTTTAATTGGAAAAATGGGTCCTAATACAATGTTGTTTTAATAGTATTGGTGAATATGTACCTGTGTTTTATTACATTCTTTCGGGATTCCAGGTGAAAATATTAATCGGTCCATTTGAAACGCGTAGTTTGTTATGAAAATTTTGTTACTTAAATATGCCTCATAAAAAAAATTGATGGTGAATGGACATGCATTGGACTGATAATTCATAAAATCTGAGTGATTTGGCCAACCTGTTGGGTGCAATTAGTTTTCCAATTTCAACTTGGCCAATATCTAAAATTTGCCAATTAGCAAAGATTCACCTTTAAATTTTTCCCTGGTCATCAACAACTATGGTCCAAAATTTCAAAAGTCACTCTATTTCTGTAGCAAAAGCGGTTAGAATTTTTAGAAGCAGTCGAGAAAAGAGTGATTGTGGTTGAAATGAAAAAATGACCACATGATTTTTTGTAGCATTCGTGTAAATATTTTTCAAGTGTATTTTTGGAAAGTGCATTTGTGTTCCAAAACCTACAACTGCTCAATTAAAACTCATAGAAACATTAATGTTAAGGACCATGGTCCCACCGAGCATGCCAGAATGTGTAAGGGGGAAATTGATAGGCATATAATAATAAAACATGAATGATTAAACTAATTCAAATGAAAGATTTAGATTCATACCCATTACTCATGAAATGAAACTACAAAGAAATGTAATCAAATAAGAGAACATAAATTGAATGAACATAAAACATAGTGTTACCATCCTGTATCAAAGTGTATTCGCAATAATGTTGGATCATTGTTGTATCCATGTGAAGCCTCCATTTGTGTATTGCAAAAGCTTCAGTGATGTGATGTTTGATCGAAAATGTGTGTTAAAGCTTGTGAGAAATCAATTTTCAATTCAACATTACTTCGTTGTGCAAAAGATGTCAATTCTTTGATTTTTTTTTAGGATGAAAATGATTGTTAAATAGATTTTGTGTTTTGATATGAACGATCCAGATCACATAGTAGAATATCCTAATCAACGGTTCAAAACCGTTGAGAGGAATTAGATGGGAAGAATCAGTGGGTTTTGATTACGTAAGTAGTGTGATTTCAATGAAATCAATTTGAGTGTTTAGTGGAATTAAGGAAATAGATTACCTAATATGTTAAATTGAGGAAATCAAGTTGAGCCTTCAGTGGGATTGAAGAATAGATGAATTAATCAGCCAATCAGAGTGAGCAATCAGTGGACCATAATTTGCTCAATCATAAAAGTGGGTGAAGATAATTAATTAATTTGAATTAATTAATTAAGCCTTTTGAGTTGAACGTGCAAGTCATGTTTGAATTTTGCAAAAGATGTTGTATTTGTAACTTGTTTTGACCTTTTTGAATGATGTTTGAATAATTTATTTAATTATTCAAGTTTAGGAGAAAGTGATTTAATTAAACTGTTAAGTATTAATAATTTAATTGATTTGGAGGAATAAGGTAAATTAGTGGCATAATTAAATAATTGATGTTATTTAATTAATCAAGAGGAATAAAGTTAGATTAGGACTTTATTAAGTAAATAAAATGTATTTAATTAGTCAAAAATGATGAAAAAGTGAATTAATTAAATAATGTAATGTTATTCAATTAATAGAGGAAATTAGGGTTTTCAATGTAATTGATGTGAAATGTAGTGATATTAGGTGATAGTGATGTTGATGATGAGAAAATATCATTCAGGGTGTGCGATAAGTGTTAGGTCATTTTTACATGTCTACATTTAGCCATTGATATGTTCGTGCAACCTTGAGAAGAAATGATCTAGAAAAACAATTGATTTGCTATTGTATTAACCTAAATAGTTTTAAATTGAATTATTGCAATGAATGTGCATGCTTATAAAAGCATGAAAAAGAAAACCCTAGATGAGGATTGCATTAGATTATGACAAGTGTCTTAATCTCATGCAATGAGACAACTAGACCTATAATTACCTCAATCTAATAATATAAAAAACACTCCTAAGTTTAGCTATTTAGTGAACTAGAGTAATAAGGGAATTAATAATTAATTATCAAGTGATTATCCTAATTACTCCAACAACATTCATGTTTTGGCCCAAAACTTATGATTTTAAAAAGTTGTTTTTGTACATCTTATAAAAAACTATCTTTTATTACTTGGGTATTAGAATAAATTATATATTGAAAAACTAGAAACAAAATCCTACATTTCATATTTTTAGACCATGTCAATATTCTGTGTAATTGCTTAAAATTTTTTCTCCAATTATGACAAACTTTGATTTTCAAGAAAGAAGACTTCCACTTTTTAACAAAAAGTGAAGCCAACTTCTTGAACTCACCCACATACTTTTGGATGTATGATCATTATAGGATTCACATGCACATCAAGGTGGGGAAAAATACAATGGTGAAATTATGTATAGCCATATGTCATTTCCCATATAGGGGTATGTGCAGGATCATGATGGGCCAAAAAGTGGCGATACGATGGGTATGTGTAGGGTATGTGGTTGATGACTTTTTTTTAACCCAAAATTGATGAAACAAAAAAGGGTTTTTAAAGGAGATTCTTAGCTTTCCACCAATATAAATTATTCTTTACTTTGAATTTAATAAATAATTATTATTCATTTTTTATTTGAATTATGACTAAAGTCTTAATTGATAGGTTGATTGAAAAAAATCTATAGCTTTCAAATAGTATCACATTTTTTGAATCCGAAACATGTGTCACATTCTATGCTTTGCATACTATAAGATTGAAAAAAGAAAAATTGCATTTCATGAATTTTTGACCAAGTTAAGGTGGTCAAACATACAAGTTTTTATATTTTTTAAAAGTTGTAATAAAAAATTCATAATTAATTATTTACTTGGAAAAAAATTACAAAAAAATATTCATCACATCAGGACATGAGTCCTCTACTTATATCTAAAATCTTATAAAAAAATATTATCATTTTATTGTGGTTAGGGTGGTAGACAAACACCTACTTCTTATTTTTTCCTTGAAATTTAAATACTACTGCATTGAAATTTCAAAATTTCACCAAACAGATTTAAAAGAAAAAAAAAACCTAGCACTTTAGAAACTACATTCAATTTTCTATAGATTCTATTCTTACATATTTTTGAAATAATATAGAAAACTTACTCAATTTTTCACGTCAAGTTGCCTAACTCTGATTTTTTTGATTTTTTTGCCACTTCAAGGCCTGATTTTTCCATGATGATCCTGCACATACCCATAGGCTTGTTCTTATTTTGATGAGAATGCCTCAATACATTGACATTTTGATAAATGATAAAGTTTTGTGCAAAGTTGGGTCTCTTTCCCTTTGTTACCTACCTACCTCATACAACCATTCTTATCAATTTTATCCCCTATACTCACACATTCCAATACAATCACATTATCCATACATTTATTATACTCATTCACACACATATTTCAAAATGATCATTATTCACATTGATTTAACCATTTTATGTCTAGATTCATTTCTATGGTCTCAAGGTCAACCTTGTGGCTGTGGACTTGACCCTTTAAAATTTAAAACTTTTATTCAAATTTGACCAACTCTTGCCTAGGGACAACTAAATAAAAATTTGTGTGATAATCATTATTTTTGATTAAAGGTAAAACATGTTTTGAAGGGACCTGAAACTCTTTACAAAAATGATGTTAAAGATAAATCCAAAACAAACAAGCAATCAGCCATTAACAAACCATAAAAAATTCATACAACAAATGAAAAAAAAACTATTAAATTAAATCTTTAAGAATATAGGTTGCTTCTAAGTCTTGCATGATCATTTAGTTGTGAAGCTTAACAACCTCTGGAACAAATCTTTTTCTTGACTATCCATGGGTATCTTAGAGTGAATATGGGTTTGAGTAATTGGACCCACGACAATGGAATGCAAACCCTTTTTACCTTTAACCAACCCAACATCACCAACATCAACAACCTTCAACATCCCACCCAAATCCTCATCTTTCCACTTTCTGATTTTTCATTTAAGAGGTGAAGCCCTTCCACATTATTCTGGAGCACAGTTTGGCTAACTTGTACTACCTTCTCAAGGTTCTGATACACTCTCTCCATTTTTCCTCTAGCATGATAATATAGGATTCAAAGTTGTTCTTCATTATGCCCACATCCTTAGCCACCTCTTGGAGAAGCATGAGCATTTTTTATTCTCAGCATAGTTTCTCACTGGTACATCCTCATTAGAATTCTTCTCCTCGATCTTATTTTTCAAAGCCCAAAATTTCACCTTAATATGATTGATCTCCATAAAAAAACCATTTAAATATTTTGAAATAACTGATAGCACCATCCTTTGCCATACCCAAAAAATTAAATATCTCCTCCCTATTATAATTAAAAACATTCAAGTCTATAGAATCAAGCGGAGGAGTACCCTATTTCTCATGAGAAATATCCTCATCCAAGAGTTTTTCCCTTTATATTTCTCCTTGCCTTTACCATATTCTTCCATCAACTTGATATTAAGCTTAGTAGCCTCCTTCCCACCTTCAAGAGAGGGCTTCATCTTCCTTTTATCAACACCAGGAGACATCCCCATCACAATAGCCTCAGCAACCCCCTCATTAGGTCTAGAATTTTTTCTGATAGCAGCAGAGGAATATACATTAGGCTCCATCTCTTCATTCACACCTTCAAGACCATACTTCTTCTTCCCCTTCTTAGCACCGTGAGTTTTTTCCACCATATTACCCTCAATAGATTTAGGTTTCTTCCTTCTAGCAGTAGAAACATGAACATTAGGCTCAATATCCTCCACACCTGCAACACTCCCCTTAACATGTTTATGCATCTTCCTCTTAGGAGAGGAAGAAGGCACATTAATCTCTAACTCCTCAACCCCTATAAAGGAGCCATCAGAATAGGAAATTTGGGGCTTTTCTCATTTCTTAGAAATTTTCTTGGTTTTAGGAGCATCTTCAGAAGGAGGGTTGGAGTAATATCCATCAACTCCCCATCATCATCCTTGGCCACCCACTCATCTTCTTCCATATCATCTCCTATCTCATAATCCAAGAAATTCTCAACATTCTAACTATTGGCCACACAAGATTTAAAGCCTGACTTTTTAGGTTTAGATGAAATAGGAAACAAGGGCATGTGCAGGATCATGGTATGCCAAAAAGTGGCAATGGAGAAAAAAATACGTGTTTCTACGACTCAAAAACGCGAAAATGCTGAGTTGACTTTTTGGGGCTCGGTAGTCGAGGTAGAGCAAAAACCTAGATTTAAGAATCGGATATCCGATTCAAATCGGATATCCGATTTGGATTGGATATCCGATTTTGTTGACATATATATATATATAATATTTCGGGCGACCAAAACTCATTTTCACATTTTCATTCGGCTTAACCGCGGCGGGCGCACAGTGGAAAGCACAAATCAGATATCCGATTTGAAAACCATCTCTAACAGGTAAAATTCTTGATTTTTTATTTGCTCTAATCAAATTTTCAATTAGATTTGTTTAATTTTAGTTGATTTTTTTCAAAATAGGGTTTTTTGGTAGATTTTTTATGAAAAATTTGAGTTTAGCATGGATTTTGATGAAAATTGAATGTTTGCAATGGATTTTCACTTAAAAATAGTGTTTTTTATGTATTTGGATTAAAAATTAGAGAATTTTATTAATTTTTGTTAAAAACTAGGGTTTTTGTTGGATTTTTAAAAAAAACTAGGGTATTTTTATACTATTTTCATTTATATTGTCTGATTTTAATTAGATTGATTTGTTTTTATATTTAATCAGGCATTAGCATTAAATTGTTTTGAATCTTGTAGAAAATTTATGAGCTTCATGACCTTGTGTCACTTCACTAATACCCACGTGAGATGTAGTTGTAGACTTATGGCTTCCTATGTTGCAATCATAGCCAATGTTGAGCTTGATTCTTATAACTCTTTCACTCAACGTATTATGTCTACCCAATCCATCTTATATTCCCTCCCTAGTCCTACATTACCCATGTCTTTTTTGTAACCTAACATTTATGTGGACTTGGCATATGTTATTTCTAAGGTCCCCAATGATAATCTAGAATAATTGGATAAAGACCTACAATGAATTCAACAATTCTTAAGCATTGAACCTTTGGATGGAGAAGCAATCCCTCTTTTGGATAGCATTGGGAAGTTGGTAAATGATTAGGAAGGGATAGAAGTGTTACGTAGCCTAGCTAATATAGTAGATTCTAATATTCCTTCGGTAGCTAGTTTCACGAAATTTTTGACTAATGCTCAAAATCCTTTTGGAAAATAAGTTTCCTCTCCCACAATAATGCCTTCTATTCCCAACTTTACACCTCCAATCATAGCATCAATGATGGAATATAACAATGGTTTAAACTCAAGCTTAGGAATTTCTAGTGGAAATTATAATAGTTTTGTCCCTTCACCTATAACACCTCCATATTCATCACCCCTCCTAAACATGAAATATAATATCCCACCATTCCTCCATACTAGTTCACCATACTTGAAAAACTCTCACAACATGTGGCCCAATGATTTTGTGATAAATCAACTTTTTTATTTAAAGCATGAGATTATTACAACAACAAATTTCAAACTTAAACCAAAATCAAACCAATAGTAAACATCCAAAATACCTTACACATAGTTCATTAATGTTCACTATTTTAAATACACCTATACTACAAAACATTGAAATACCTCGCTTTGGAAAGTACAATGGTAAAAAATATCCTAATAACCATTTGTTAGTTTTTACTACCTTGTGTAGAGACTTTATTTTTGAAGATTCACTCATAGTGAAACTCTTTTCTAGATCATTGAAAGATATGGCCTTGGATTGGTTTTGTTCATTGTCAAACAATCAATTACCTTCTTTACACAACTCATTAGTGATTTCCTCCAACACTTTCAAGTGAACATCAGTCCTCAAGTTACATTAACAAATTTAGTTCATTGTAATCAAGGACCTAAAGAGAAAATAAAAAACTTTATGAAATGATACTAATCCCTTTATTTGAAATTCTCCTATAGTCTTCAAGATGTTGACATTCAAAGGGTGTTTATAGGTAACTTACAAACTAATATTCAAGATAAGAAATTGCTAATGAAATATCCATCCTTAACACGTTTTTGTATAACCCTTCATGATTATCGAATATCGATTAGTTGGTATGAAGGTACCCCTTCATAGGCTCCTATTGGTCAATCATATAAGTCATGCCTCAAAACAACTATCAATCATTTAAAAAGAAAACAAAAAATTCATTACTTGATAAACATTCATGTCAAACTGCTCATAATATTGAGACAGAAGTAACTACTATAAACATAACTCTAGATATAAATTTAGGCCATGAGATAGGAAATTTTCATAGTTGTTTGATTCTCTCCATGTGATCATGTTGCAATTGTTAAACAAGAATATGATTCAACTTCCTCCAATTATTCATATTCAAACAATTAAACCTTTACCACCAAACTTTAATGCAAAAACATTTTTTCAATATCATCGTACACCTCGACATGATATGGAAAGATGTAAGCATATTTATAACCAAGTGCAAGACCTCATTCTAATCAAATTTGGATGACCTATAACAACAAAGGAAATAAATTGGTTTTTCACCTAATCAATACTTAAGCATAACATTTACAAGCCCATTGCCACCATTCACAAACTTTGTTCAATACAATG